>BGPR01000159.1:1053492-1079400 GCA_013235015.1 Araneus ventricosus | reverse complement strand
ACCCCCGCGCACCCCCACCGGCTGGGAATTTTAGTTTGTCGTTTAGGACATTACCCCCAACAACTGTGCAAAATTTTAAAACTACACAATTTTCTTTTTCTATTTTATCTTCGTTGACTGGACTATGAAGTGCATATTCGATTTACCTGTTTTCTAAATGATGCTAGTTGAAAAATGTCTGAAGCATACAGTCACCACTGGTTAAAGCACAATTAAATTGGAAACCGTAATAAAAAGAGAAAATTGGAATGCATCAACATTGAATTTTTTCATATATTTATATCCGAGGATTTTTATCTTTAGTTTGATTGATTAGTATATTCTTATTATAATTTAGGAATTCTCCAAACGATTAAGAGTTTTTTTAAGTCTTTGCTTTTGTAACATTTTATTAAGATAAATTTTTCCATCAAAAATTCTCATCGATTATATTAATATTAAAAATATTTTATTTTTAAGTTACAACAATTATTCTATCACTCTTTGCCATTAATTTTCATACACCTTAATTCGAAAGGAATATCATAGTGAAAGGAAACCACTTAATATTTCTTTTCAGTTATGAACTTCAGATCAAAGTAGTAAGCAAAGCAATAATACTTTTATGGTTCAGCATGGCACTTGTATAATAGTCAATGAAATCCGGGCAGAAATACGGAGAAACGATGTCGAAGTTTTATTACGCTATTGATCTTTCTTCTGGAAACTATTAAAGTTCTAATAGGGGATTATATAGGGTATTGATCTAGACTCTATCTTTTATGGGTTACGATTCAAACCTTTGGTGATACAAAAACTTTTAGAGAACACTTATGTTATTTGAAACTGATTGTAATAGAATTTTAAGAATTTAATTACTTGATATGCACTTACACACTGAATTCTGCAGGCATGAATTCAGTGTTATTTGACAAAATGGACTCTAAATTAAATATTTTTTATTAGAATATATGTAATATATATATTTGTAAATATAACTGTTTAAAATTAAAATTTAGTTCTATTCGACGTCAGCTTTTCTGCTTTATTTTGGCTATACTTAGAGAAAGAGAATAAACCAACTTAATGCCCTAGCTCCAGAGAAAGTCTTGGTATTCCATTGAAGTCAGGCTTTAGTTTCACTTTCCTAATCGTAATTAAATTTTTGGAAAACACATATAAATACAAAAGGAAAGAAATCTCCACCACATTTCCCTCCAAATTTTTTTTCCCATCCTTCATGTTCAAAATAGAAAAGAAAAGGAGGTGTTAATTTCTATAAGGAAATTCAATGAAAATAGTTGTGAATCTAATTTTATAGAATTCTTTCGGCCAAAATGGACTTCTTTCCTATATTCGTTCACGAAATATTATAAAATTTGAAACAAGAATGCTCTGCCAGAGCTTTAGTGGCTCCATGTCGGATTGCTGACCACAGTTTTAGAAGCCATAGTGTATCTAAGTTTCTCCCGCAAATTGCGAGAGTTATATCCATCCATTTTTCACTCTGTTTTTAATAGAATGAAGATGCGCACTTAGAAAAGTCTGACATGAAAATGGCAGAAATCTTAATTTAATTTAGATAATTAAATTATAAAAAAATAATTGACTGAAGAGAAAAGAGACCCGCAATTCCAGATTCCCTTTGTCACATTGCTCTCATTAAAATGAATTTATAAAGGGAAAATATAAGCATTATGAAGAAAAACCTTCACTTCGATAATTTAAAGGAATGCGAGGGAAATTGATAGCATGTGATGTTCCAAAATAGTGCTGTAATGCAAAATTAATTTAAAATCATAGAATAAGACCGTTGGGCTGTTTAGTTTGCAAATAACTGCAAAATATAAGAAAAGTAGAAATTCATTTTTTAGTACATGGGACTAGTTTTCATTTCTGCTTCCAATGAAAAGTAAATTCAACAAATATCATTTTGGGAAGAAAAAAACCTCTATTATTTATTTAATTTCCATTCTACATTGCTGACAAAAAATATTTGAGTTTTTGATAAATTGATCGAGATATTAAATGGGAACCTTTTATTTAGACTACAGAATTAAACACTTTCAACCGTCTTATAATAGAGCTATTTCTTTATAACTAATCCGAAATAAGCGAAACCATCACTTTTGGAAACAAAAAAGATGGAGTGACAAATAAAAATAATTCATTACGTCCAAGCTTTTTAAAATGGTCCGTGTGAAAACTATGGTGTCAAAACAACGGTTGTCTGAGGACTATTGTAATTTTACCCCCGGTGGAAACATTTTCAACGAAATGTCATACTGAAGGAAGGAATTTTGTACAAAAATTAGCATTAATGGACAATGGCATATTAGTTATGTTCAGCATAAAATGAATATTGTTCTTCTCTTGACATTAATTGTGTAGCGTCTTTTCTGTTACTTGGAACAACCATATAACAGTTATGAAGGCACTTGGTATAGAAAAATATTCCTGTCGACAAGTCGACAAGCTGGAAAACGAAGGTAGATTCATTTTGAGTGCAGATATAAGGAAAAGAAAATTTCACTCCCCTCCGCCATTTTCATTTCTAAATTCATAAGGCTTGGACCTAAGAGACTGCATCTGATGAGAGTTTTCTAACGAGATGTCACATGTATAGACGTCATGTTGATAAAAAGCAGTCAAAGATGCGATTAAAAATGACTTTTCTTCCCCTAACTTCTAAGAGATCTTCTCTTCTTTGGGATTGCAGCTATCAAAAGAATTTTAGTGCAAAAGTTATTTTTTATGATGAGGCGATTATTCGCTTAATTTATATTCTCTTTCTATTTTCAATAATAAGGAAGTTAAGAGAAAATGGTTGGTCGGCTGGTTGGTTGAGTAGTGTTTTCTGGAACAAGAGCCATGTATGACCATGCTGCGTCAAACACAAGGCGAATCGAGTTTTTCAAGTTTTAATTAGCAATAAATAATTCATTGAAAATCCAAAACAAACTCTAAATGGTTTTTAATAAAAGGTTTGTGGATGTAAAATGTACTTAGATGAGCTTGTTAAGACAGATATATTTAAGATACAAAAAGAAGTTCGGATGGGGAGTTTCTGCCATCGAGTCTCTTAACCCTTAAATACCCAGTGTTGCCTTTAAGCAACATACCAAGTTTTGTCCTCTAAAATCTTGAGAATATGTCTGAAGCTCAAACGCCTGTTCTCGCCAATAGAATACATTCTGAAAGAGTTATTAAATCAATTTACAACATATCGATGGCAGCCTGAGTGGTGATAAGAAATAAAAATAAATTGATGTTTTACTCTTGAGGCTGCATCTTTTTTGCTTTGTTTGCTCGCTTGAGAATGTCCTATTTTATTCTAAAAGGTTGAAGGAAATTTCTTGTCCATATTATTAGTACTCAAAATTCATCTGTGTTTAATATTATAGAATTTTATCAAGACATATTTTTCTCTGTTAATGCCAAGTGTTGTTGATTGGTAACAAACGGTTTTTCAGCCGTAAACCGTACTTAAAACAAAACAGGACTTTTTAAAGTATTTTACCATGTTTTAGTCAAGAAATGACAGTCAAAAAACATTTGTAAATCAATTTTTAAAAAATCGGGCATTTAAGGGTTGGGTGATGTTAGCTCTACCAAATCGGTTAAGTCTACAGATGTTAAAATTTGGGCATTCTATTAAAATACATTTTCTAAAAAAGTAAATTAACACCTCGAGCAAATAGAAAGAGGCTTTGAGGCTTTTTAAATGCTTATGCCTTAATCTGGTATGACAAATTCTGAGAGGAGTGAACGTGATATCAAGTTTCCAATATTAAATTATCAATCCTTGCGTGTCTAATAGAAGGATGGAATTCGTACAAGTTATTAGACTGCTGTTCGTCCCAAATACTTTGCCTTCATTTCACTATTAAATTCACAACGGCCTGTAGAGCATCATTTATTGAAACAAGGTTTTCAATTATTAGAGAAGCAGTTGTAGATACCTCATCAGCCTTTTTATTGCCTAAAATACGTGCATGACCAGGAATCCAACAAAATGCAAGATATAAACCCTTCTTTGTTAAATATTGAAACATTTCTGAAGATTTCAGCACTAGAGGATGGCTGAGAGAATTTACATGTTTCAGCGACTAGATAGCACTTTTCGAAACTGTATGTAAAATAAAATATTTATTCAAATTGCCCATTTTAAGTAAAGCCAAGTAAATTCCAGATATTTCCGAAGTGAAAACAGAACGGAACTGATGCTATCTTTCAGAAATTATACTGGGAAATGAAAATCTCCAACCCTTATCATTTCAAACTCCTTTGAGACCCATATCGAAAGTTTGCCTTCCTATTACGAATCTACCTAAAAAGTGTACTTCCCATCAGAATTTCGGTTTATTGTTTCAAATTTCTTTAGAATTAGCAATTATAATTTTAGAATAATAAAAATCTTGGTTATTGTAATAGCATTGTTCATGTTATTTAATTATTGTAATTGAACATCTTATTTTATTATTGTAATAGTCATAGCTGGACGCAGTTATGCAGTACGGGACACACAATTTGAGGCGTAGCTATTTTCTCAAAACCTCACAGAAAATATTCTGATGCTGCATTTTTTTTCAAAAGTGATTATTACATTAAAAGTAATCTGTTGTGCAATGGAATGGGGTTGGTTTACTTTTTCAAGGCAAATTACACATCTTAAATGCAATTTTAAATAGTGAACCTGAAATTAATGAGGTTAAGGTTACGATACGATAGATGCTATAACATTTATACAAAGTATAAATGTTATAGCATCTATCGTAGCATACAAAGTATCGTAGTATATCGAAGTATACAAAGAGAAACTATTGCAGTAATAAAAAAATTCGACCTCGAGATTTTGATGAATCTCTACGTATTAGGCCTCTCGTGTCCGAAAAAGACATTTTTGAAATTATATCTCTCTGCCGGTGAACATGATAGCTCAAAATCGCAATAATTAGATAAATGACAGAGGTAGCGTAGTCGTTCAGCAAACCATCCGCAGATGAGAAGATATTGTTACTACGAGTATGGAATGCCGCTTACCGGCAATGTTAGTCTTATGGTTGGTAGGGAGTCTTACAGGGGTAAGTATGCAATGACCGGCAGCGGCTAGACCTCGACCCCTGACCTTGGCGACGAACTGGGAGACCATTTTGGCAACTTTGGCAACAAATAGAAGATTCCCGAAAATGCGATTATTTTCTCGATATCTCTATTAGGAAAGGAGATATACAGAATGTACTGGATGATTCCATGTGACGTCACTACCAGTCGAACTAAGACATATAAACGCAGGCAACTGAAAGGAGGAACTTCTCCGGAGTGCGAAGAATGACTTTGGAGTTTCATCTGCAGTGTGAGCTGGAAAGCCGGTGACCTGGGCGCTATTGAAAGTGTTGTTACTGCTATTACTAGGTAATTGTTGTCTGTTTGTGCTGCTAATTTGTACAGGAGCTATTGTATCTGTTATCTGTGCTTTGTGTTTTACTGAATATTTGGGAATAAAGCATCATTCCTCATTATCCTTTTTGTTTTACTGTTTCCACCATACACCCATAGGACGATTTTTTGAAACAATATGCTAATTGCTTTTCAAGATGCTTTGCAGATGCGGTCTAGATGTGAAGTGGACACTGGTGATAGAATGACTGAATGTGTTTGATGACACATTGTGAAAATGCGCGTGGGAATTCTGGAACTGATTCAGTTTTCTTTCATAACTGTGGACTGTACCAGAGATCTCAGATGGATGCTGGAAGAAGTTCTATCCAGTTGGGTGCCTCCAGTGGACACTCAGCCGTGTGATATTCTCTTGTAATTAATCTCTTAATATATTGAACTCATTTATGGGAACTGTAAGTACTTTCCCTGCATATTTATTGTTAATAAATGGAGCAGTGGGATTTCGAGACTAATAACAAACTTCATGATGTGAAACCCCTTGTGGAACCTTGGCCCTCATTTAAGAATATGAAAGCGGATACCCTTTTAACTCGTTTCATCATTGGACATACCAGATTTCCTCACCTTCATTTGTTGCTTGGAGAGGAACCACCAATGTGCTCGGTTGTAACTGCCACATGTCAGTCCACCATATACTTTCAGAATGCCCAAACTTTAATACCTATCGTTTGCAGTTTTTTTTTAAAACGGCTTCGATTTTCCTAGCTAATTTACTTGGTGTAACACCTCATGTTCAAACTTTTGGATTTTTAAGATCCATACAGCTTTGTTCACTGATATAAAGCATTTTTTATTTAACTAAATACTTTTTTACTTCTATTATTACACGATTGTTTTAATTTCTTTTTATATTGGTATCACTTTCACTTTTGGCGCAGCATAGCCAAACTAATGGCTTTTGTGCCGCAAAACATCTAAACATTGTTAATAAATATTTATCCTAGACTTAATGGCCGTGCGTACTTGTGTAGTTAAAACTTGACTCCAGTACGCTACACTATGTGCGAGAAAGTCAAGGGAGAACACTCCTGGTGATTGCTATGAAAGAAAAGGGTTCCATGCATGTGATATTTTATACATCCAATTTATGATATTTCGAAGATTACAATTTATTTGTTATGAAATAAATAATAGGTATCTTTCGGTAATAAGTGTAATAAATCATTGCATGGGATGTTATCTGAACTCCCCTTTTTCATTAAATGGCTACAATGTATAAAGACTTTTCTCTGTTTAATCTATCATTTCACAAAAATAGGTCAAGAAATCTCCTTGGAGAGATGGAAAAAAATTCAGGTGTCACCGAATCTGAAAAGGAAAACTATGCTGAGACGGTACTCCTCCAACTTAAGAAATTGAAACGATAAATAAAACGACCTCGGTAGTGAAAAATAAAGTAAAATGATAAAAAAATAAAATCAATTTTCAGAAAAAGCCATTGAAGCTTTGGGGGAAGAAAAAAAAATCACTCTTTCAATTGAAAAATCAAGTAACTTTTACATAAAGGAAGGAAAAAATCCTAGCAGCGATGTTTTCAAGAGAAAATTCTTGAGAAAAAAAGTCCACCAATGTAAAGGAATTCCATAACTAGTATATATATATATAAACGTAGTGTATGATTTGGGTTCTTTTTACTTTTAAACTAGATCTCATTCCTAGGGTCTGGATTTCCTTCCCAAACTTATACATTTTTTATTCGTTTTATAGCTAACATTTATCTTCTGGCGCGATAAAGATCTGCAGGAATTTGAAATCTAGCTGTCGGAGAATCTTTTTTTAGGGGGAAATACGTCAAGGGTAACTTTTTCTCTATACATATATGGGGTAGAAAATGAATGCCTGCGTTCACATAGAGAAGGTATAATTTTTCATTGCGAAAACAATGCATTAGAGGAAATCCGGCATTTATTTTATTTGAATGGAATGATTTGTTGAGATGCATCTTTTTGCAATATAAAAAGTACTATTTCTTTTATTATTTTACAAAGTAGAAGAAATATTTCATTTTTGTTTGGTAAGGAGAACGAGGGTGTTCGAAATGTGAAAAATTGACCAAATTTGATTTTATTAACAAACACAGAACCAGGAATTTTCTGAAAAAGGATTTTTTTGTATATTCCTTTTCCATTTTTGTGTTGTGAAAAGCACGCCTTTTTGCTTTCTCGTGTACGGATCATACGAAGATATAGATGACGAATCAATGCATTTGGACCTTCACGAGTCTGCCTGTCAGTGAACGCGATGAATCAAAATGAAACCAACTAAGCGAATTAAATTTGTTATGTTGGCGTAACACCAAAACTGTAAATTTCTATGAAATTTGGCATCGAAAATTCGCATAGCATTCGCGGGGATATTGGTACAAAAATCTCCGGTGGGTGTACGTTGGAAGCAGTCCAACAAGATGAATAATTGAAAATGGCGCTTTATTTAACGAATATTCTAGAAACTCGAAGCACAGGTATCACGAAAAGAACAACACTTGCATAAATTAACAAGCAGACACTAAGCACTAAAAATAACAGTAACAGCACAAACAATATCTCTCAGCGTCTAACAACTGACAAAATCGCAATGCGAACAAAATTCCAAATGGATTATTCAGGTATCTGAGTAGCTCGGTATTTATACCTTCTTCCGACAGGATGTGACGTCACATAGAAATCTCTTGAAGATATTCCTTAACTCCGTTCCTATTAGAGATACAGCAATAATTCTAGTATTTTTGAAACCCTTCATTTTTTAGCTAAGTCGCCAAAATGCTCGGCAAGGTCGGAGGTCATTGGCTTGAGCTCCATCCAAGTAAGAACTTCTGTAAATCTCTCTTTCCAACCATAAGACTAATATGGCAAGAAAGCGACATTACAGTTTTGTAACAATATGAACGCGATAACTCAAAAACGCAACAGTGTAGATAAATGAAAATTGGTATGGAAATTTAACGTCAAACTTGTAGATCTATCACAAATTTTGGACTCAAAAGATCAACGGGAAAAGGTGAAAAATCTGTTCTCCATCTTCTTCAATGTATTAAACAAAAAGAAATGTGCCTGCCATGTTGTGAAATTGTGCCAGAAATTCGTGATGAGAACTCTCCCACTGGTTTATATCATGGTAATGCATTAATTCACAACACAAAAACTCTGTGCAGTATTAAATTGTGTTAATTAGCAATATTTTAGAATGCTCCAGATGCAAATAATTTCTGATTACAAAGCTAAGTTTTATTATATTTCGTACCTGATTGAAATAATGCAATTGTGCATCAATAAATTACTAATTAAAAGTTTTTTCGACTGATGCCCTCTTATTTATTATAATATTGTTATAATATTTACGTGTTTAAAGCGAAAATTATAATTTCAGTGGTAACAAATATAGATATAAAAAGCTTCGGATTATCAGAAAGTATCACTCAGACCTTAAATGTGTATCAAATAAACAGAGAATGACTGTAATTCATCTTGATATCTTTTATTCTGATACATTTTTTCGCGAATAAATCCCAAAAGTTATTCGTGTATTTGATCAAGTTTCTTTTTATTGCTTATAAAGTATGTAAATTATGATAAAAAAAATTGCGAAATAATTCAGAAAATGAAAGTATTTACTTGGAAAGTAGCATATATCCTTAATTAAAATTTATTTTGTTGCTTAAAGTAGGATTTCCTACACTGAAAATTAGGTGCTAAAAAGATGATGTTACAAATAACCACTAATATCATGACTTCTTTTTACGGACCACTTACGGATACTTTTGTGAGAAATTACATACCTATTTATATCAAATAGACTCTGAATATTTGGCGAAAAGAAAGCCTTAAAACCAGTTTTCTCGATGAAAGTACTAAGGATAACCAGCGTTTCTCATAAAAATTTCAAAATTAAAAGACTGTGAAATATTTATAGTTATGATCTAATCTTGTCGACTGCATCAAATTAATTTAATCTCCAACTTAAAGAAGATAGGCGAACAAAAATTGTTTTTTAAAATTCTTAGCAGGTTAACAAGAAATGAAATATTAAACATGACATGAGCTAACTATCTCTCATCGAAAGAAAATATTTCTTTAAACATGAGAGAAAAGGAACATGAGGAAGTCGTATTTCGGAACATTTTCTACTCAAAAACTAACTCATCGATTCAAACCTTTCAAACTCAAAATTCTTCTCAAGAATTAATAGAGAACTGTTTATGAGAGTCATAAATAATGTACAAGACTCGCTTTTCAGGAAATTAAAGCAATAAAAGATAAAAAAGTCTTTTCCTCTTCAGGTTTAAATAGATAATAAATAATTCAAAGAATTAATGTAGCAGTTCGATTACTTTTCATTGAACTATACTTGGCTCTTGGACAACATAAAGAATAGAAGAATGGCACTTTTATCAAGAGGTCATTAGAATTCATTTCAATACTTTTCAGTGTCATTGCTAAGATAAAACTTTCGTTTATTTTATATTTTTATTTTCATTAGATTCATACTCGAAAGCAGAATATCACAAAATTATTAGTACAAATATCCAGGGAAGATTTATATTATGAAAAAGAACCATAATTGCATAGGAACACACGGCCCGCGAGCAGCGATGACACATCTTGCCACAGACTGTAGACAACATATACACCAAAACTTTCAGGCCCCTGAACAAAAAGGAATATCAAGATTAAAAAAAGCAGGTGAGTGTGGTGGTTGCACTAATGGTCCGACATGCCTAACCAATTCAGCATTCAAACGACGAGTTCAAATGCTAAAGAACAGACTCTTCAAAATTAGCTAAAGTGCCGGATCAGCTCTTACAGGACTCCTATTCAATCCATATTTACAAAGCTAAGATATATTTTGCTCTTGAGCTGAACAACAGTGAAGAACAGCCTTTCCAAAATGTGTTGGAGTCCCTGATCAATTTATACTGAAGCAACTCATACCACAAAGATGGAAAAGAATTCCGGGAATTGAATCGCCTCTCTCAGTGAAGAAACTGAATAAACAGTCACGAACAAATTTTCCAAAAGTCCAGCAGTCCCAAGTCAGTTCATACCGACTCATAGCATAAAGCTGTAAAAGCATTTTGCAGATTAAAAGCACTTCTCTCAATGAAGAAGCTGCATGACCAGTCCGAACTCATTGTGCCGTTTGCGCCCATGGGTTGCTATGTGATCGTCGTTCCTTTTGATCTTATCCTCGTTCCATAAATGCCCAACTACTCAATATAATTTGTCCTAATAATATTGAGACACCTTGCACAATTACATCATTTCTACCAGCATTACGTCATTTGTACATTTCTACAAAAACACCTTGGTTCTGTGAACTGCATAGAGCTGTGATTTATTTCTGAACCAAAAGTTCAGATTTCAACTATGCCACACATACTTGAATCCTCGAAAAAAATCCCTTTTCACAAATACTGTGTGGTTGTGTTTAGAAGTGTGCAGTGTTGTTCAAAATTATTAGAACGGACTGTTAAAATTTCATCTTTTGTAAATAAAAATTTAAAAACTTGATGATTTGCTGTTTTGTTTTGATTTTCTGGTACCTTATATCATCCTTCATAAATGCATATGTCTTAATTATTTCATGAAATATCACTATTTCTTCTAAAGAATTATTGCTTTAAATAGTATATTCTAGCTCTTCAGAATTATTCGAAGATGACAGAAGCTATATTTAAGTACGTATGAATTGTATTTGTTTTCATTTTGGTAAATATTAATAATTTTAACAGAATTTATTTGGTAATTTATGTTTTTGGTCTATGAAGCAGCCAATCCTACAGTAATGCTCAAGAGCTAAAAGATTTCTTTTGATCTTCGCTACCTCAACAATGAAGATGGAAAGGATGGGGCCTCATATGAAAACTTAGCAAAAGTATATAAATTGTCGATGTTGGGTATCTACTAATAATGCAAGAAGTATGAGACGACAGGGCGAGACAGAAAACCGAAAACAAGTACAAGACAAGACTCTATGAATGTAAGATTTGTACAGAAAAAGAACGGCAGATCGCAAAGAAAGATCCTGAAAGACTTAGAATTGAATGTGTCAGCTCTAACAGTCTGGCTTATAATCAAAAACTCAGGGTTGATAAACTTTGTCCAAAGAAAAAGACCATGCATTTAAATGCATTTCAAAACAAAACATGCCAATGCGCTTGGCCTTTTCAAAATAGCATATTTCGAAGGTTTCACAATTCTGGGATAGGGTTTTATGGTCATACAAAAGTAAATATGATCATTTTGGATAAAATAAGACGTAAAAGAGTGTGAGAATGATAAGGTGAGGCTCTTAAAATGATGAATTTCCTACAGAGAGTAAAACATGGAGAGAGAAATGTCATGGTATGGGGTTGTTTACCTTTAAATTTGTTGGTGAAAATGTGATAATCAACGGTAAAATGACTGTTAATTGTGTATGTCGGTATTATGCCCCAAAATCTGAAGAAATCGATCAGAAAGTTGAATGTGGTTGGACGGTATATGTTTCAATGAGATAATGATCCAAAACACCCTCAAAGATTTCGAAAGATAATTTCTCAAAAACAAAATTAAGATACTGGATTGGCCATCACAAAGCCCAGATCTTAATCCTATCTAAAATTTATGCTCAGTTTTGAATAAAAAATTCTCTTTTGAAAAGAAAAGGAATAAAAATCAATTTTTTTAGACTATGAAAGATGAATGGCGTAGTATCAACTAGGAGACAACGCAGAAACTGGTTCATAGCTTGAATCAGATTGTAAGCAGTGATTGAGGCCAAAGAATGCCCATATAAACATTAAACACTGATATTTTAATCGAATAATTTTGAACAACACATAATTTAGAGTTACACGAAAATGTCCCAATTCTGACTTATTTTGCGATAAAATTTGAGTTATTTGAAGGCTTTCTAATGAATACGATTTAATTAATAATGCAACTAATATATATGAGATATAAATAAATAAATTTATTCTTTATAATAAAAACTGTAAAATTTTTAGTAGCGTTCTAATAATTTTGAACAGCACTGCATTATCTCCATTCAGAGCAGTGATGGGAAACATTTCACGGTCATAAGAATGTTAAATCTGGTTGGTGTGCATTTCAGAACATGAGAAAACAAATGACCTAAAATGTGCCTAGAATGAACGATAGAGGAATGTAGGCCAAAACATCAAAGTATAAACATAATTACTTAAATGTTGAATTATAGAAGAAATTGTCATACATCCGTCACCGTATGACAATTCAGTCACTGTCAGGGCCGGATTAAGCCCAGTAGGGGGCACTTAGACAACGCAATTTTTGGGGCTCCCTTTTTAAATCCCCAATTTTCGAAACTATAAATTTTTTTAATGATTTTAATTTAAATAACAAACTATACTATCAGATTTTAAGTAACAGCTGTTATAACAAATTGAACTAACGAAACATCTCATTGTGGGCCATCTTCGAGAGAGTTTGTTTCAGTATCTCCCGTGTAAAATTTTTTTTAATCTAAAAAAATTTAAACAAAATGGTAAAAAAATTACAAAACTTTTTTTATCACAGTATAAATATTCTAATAAAAAATCTGAAAGTGCTGTTGATTTCTGAATTAGTTAATCAACTGCGAAAATAATTGGATCACTAGAAGCTGTATGCAAATTTGAAAGTATGAAAATTGTTCCGAAATTTAAACAATATTTTATTGTAATTTGAATAAGTTTGAGTACATGTCCCTTTTAAATCAAATGAAATTACAAAAGTTGATTGCCCTGAAAGTATTTGAAAAAAATCTCGAGGCCTCGGGCCCTCTAAAGTTGCGGCGCCCCTAGGCAGTTACCTACTTTTCCTATTTAATAATCCAGCCTTGGTCACAGTCCACATGCATATTAATTATAAAGTGTAAATATTATAGGGATGCAGTAGATAGTAACAATTTTCATAAACACCCGCATATAAATTTAAATAATGTATAGAACTTTTTACTTTTCTACATGTGTTTTTTATACCTTGAAATATTTTTTAATACGTTTCCAACAAAAATAATTTTGTTTTCTCTGAACAAGGATACAGATTGTTACACTGAAATACTTTCAAAACATTTTTTTCCTCTCTACATGCTTTTCATACCATGAAATATTTTTAATACATTTCCAGGAAAAATACTTTTTTTTCTTAAATTAAAAAAGAAAATAATCGAACTCTTCTTTTCCAAAGAGGATATTTTTATCTTTAGAAGGATCATCATCTTATTGTTCATCTTCGTTTAATCTTATAGAGCTTTTATTTGAACTCAAAACTTTTTTCTACAAAGACTAAAATTCTTTGAAAAGAATAAACTCAAAGAAATCCAAAAATGCATTCATCAGATTTTATTTAAGACGAAAACGGTTCATCTCTTAAATTTCGCAAGAAAAAAAAGGCACACATTTTAGAAAATAAGCGTACCTTTTTTATTCACAGTTCCAATTTCTTTCTTCCTGTTTCTATTCAAGGCTATTTTACATTCCCACAGAGAAAGCATTCCCACTTTTTAAATAAAAATATCCTAAATTTTGAGCTATTTTCAGTCCATTTCTATGAAACACTTTCGCTCTGAGGGATTTTTTCTCCTTCGTTTAGCTTAAAAGCTGGAACATTGTATCCATAACATGCGTGTCATCGCATTGTAAAACTACTTTTTTATTCATGCCATCTGAAAATTTATTCATGAAAGTGCTTCATTTTTCGAGGAAGTTTTTTTTTCGTTTAGTCTAGGCAATCTAGGCAATCAGAGGTTGCAAAAGCGACCGGTTAAAATGCAAGTGGGTTAAAATGAGTTTCACATATCTTGTCAGCTTTTGGAAAATACCATTTTATTTATGCTTTTTAAAAGGATATCTTGCTTTTCATGAATGAGTTTGTATGAAAATAAAAGGGCACCTGGTTTGTTTTTGATTTACAAACTTTTGAAGAAATGAGAATTTTAGGATGGTAATTAAATGTACAATGCTGAAGTATGACGTCTTTACTTTTTCGATTACAAAGTATATGAAAACTATTGTAATAATCCAAAACTTCAAACTCAATAGACCTAGAATAGAATTTATAGACCTTCCATTTTTGTAAATTTGTCTCTTTTTTCCATTCCACTTTTCTAAATTTATCTCTGGGAAAACGATTACTCATAAACGTAACCAGCTAGACGAATGGAATTTAGTATATGGATTTTACACTAAGATTTTTGACGAATCTGTGCGTTATAGACCTTCCATTTTTGTAAATTTGTCTCTTTTTTCCATTCCACTTTTCTAAATTTATCTCTGCGAAAGCGATTACTCATAAACGCAAACAGATAGACGAATGAAATTTGGTATATGGCTTTTACACTAAGATTTTCGGTCTGTTATCTTGTCCAAGCTCGTAAAGAAGGCATTTCCGATCCTTCAATGCTATGCGATTCCGAATCGTCTTTGTGCTGTAAGTTTGTCTTACTGGTGCTGATTGAACCTGTTTAATAGGTTATTATTTATCTTTCTGATAATGAAGTTGCATGCGAGTTAGCACTTACAGTGCGTAAGAGGATTTCTCAATCGTATCCTATCATAGGTAATACATGAAATATTGATAATTCTAAATTATTTAAATTTGAAGTCTGAATTCTAAGAATTCTTTACCGAACAAACAGAAGAAAAGAAGATTTTCTAAGAACTTATGAGCGAAAGAATAATTGCAACGAAAAACTGAGATTTTAATCTGAACAGGCACTCTAAAAATAAATCAAAATGTTACTATTTCACAATGTTGTCATTCCATTCATAATATTTAAAGCAAAAATCACGTTGAAAACGATCTTAACACTCAGAACATTTTCTTAACAGTATACTTTTCCAGGAAATATTCAGAGGTTTATCCGAATGGAGGAATTCCATAATAAATAAAATATTGAGGCACCGAATAGAACCATATTTTATAAAATCTCTGCTGAAAAAAGCTAAGAAATATTGCGCCTTAGCTTTTAAGAGATTTTCAAGCATATAAAAAAATACACTTCAACTTGCATCACTTTCTTAGAAATATTTTTCCCTTTCTTCTATAAATAAAATATAACAAATACCTAAACAAAATCAACACACTTTCTGTTTTAAGTTTTCTTTTAACACCATAATATTTGCAATTGAAGATTACACCATCCCCGAAAAATCGCGACAGAAAAAAAGCTTCTCTGAAGAGGAATCATAAGGTTAAGACAGCTCCAGCGCAGACGTCAGTAGCTTCTGGATTATAATCGATTACATCCGATGCGTCTGTCGACAGCAGTCGACACCGTATCATTTTCCTCTCTTCATTGTATCTCTCACGAAGATGAAAAGAATATAAAAAGAAAACCTGTGCCCATACTTACAGAGCCCTAAATTCATGGTAGGATTATTCTTATTATATTGTCAACAATAGGGGGTGCATATCACATACTGCTCGAAGATCATTTTTGAAAGAACTTCCTTTCAAAGGAGATTTTTTTTTATGATTATATTGTAAAAAATTCGTCTATGATAGGAATTTTAAAAGGAATTGTCAAAGACTATTTTTTGAAGTGAAAAAATACTGTCAATTTTTTTAAATGTTATTTGAGAAGTTACAACGATAATTCTTAATTTATTATTTAGTATTCGTCGCAAATTATTTTTTTGCTGAATAAATTTAACAGATTTTTCAAATAAATATAATTTTTATTTCTTTCCTTTCCGAACCTGAAAACTTGAATCTTTTCAAATGATTTGAACACGACAAAAAAAGAATCAAAAGATTAATTCCTAATTCTTCAAAAAAATTTGAAGCTTTAAGACCTTTAAAACTATTTATATTTGTTGATTATTAAGATCATTAGACATAAATGCAGTACATATCAATCTTATATATAGTTAGCATATAATTTATGCAAAATTTTACCGCAAATTATTTTACTTTTTATAGAAATATCAGCTGCCTGTCTATAAAAAGACAAACCGAAATCGGTTATGTTTTAATGACACGCATTAAACCAAGTTTATTTAAAATCCTTTATACAATTGCAAGTATCACGCTTCTCAGAAATTTTCAAACTTTAATGTAATAATATTTGAATTTTAAAATTTTATCTCGTTTCAAAAGTAGATATTAAAAAGAGCATTGAAGTCGTCGTCATTATGGATGTTTAAAGATATTTTGTAATCTATGCTTCAATTATAACATAAAATCATGAATAGTTTTACAGAATTTCTTTTATTATTCTCATTTTAGAATGGGAATTATGTTTAAAGTGACTCTAATTTTGATTATTTTGTCTAGCAATAATAGGTTATTATAAATTCAAGTAATTTTGAATATAGCTATCTATTATTTTAATCAATATTTTTAATAATAAACTTCAGATTATTATCAGGGGTAGACGCATTCACTGTTGTTATACGCAAAAATCTTCTGATGAGGTCAACATAATCAACATTTAAGTTTCTAATTGGAATGTTTCCTTAACCCTTAAATTCTTAGTGTTCTCTTAAGCAACATAACCAATTTTTTCTCGTAAAATACTGAGAATAAGACAGAATCTCTAATGCCTATTGTTGCCAATAGCATACATATTGAAAAATTTATTAAATCAATTTACAACATACAAATGGCAGCCTGAGTGCCGAAAAAAAATGATGTTTTTCACTTGAGGCTGCATCTCTTTTCGCTTTGTTTGTGTGCTTGAGAATACCATATTTTATTCTACATTGGAAAAGGGAATGCCTGATCCGTATTATTAATTACTAAAATTCATATGTGTTCAATATTATATAATTTTATTAAGGAAATTTTTTCTGAAATAAAGCCCAGTGTTATCACTTGGTAACAAACTGTTTTTTAGCCTATATTTTTATTATGTTTTATTCAAGAAATGAAAGTCAAAAAAACATTTTAAAATCAATTTTAAAAAAATCGGACTTTTAAGGTTTAATCATAAAAAGAAAACTTTCAGAAACACGAGAAAACTCAAATGAAAACTTTGTCTAACACACCAGAGAAAGCAAACTGCCACATGATTCTTACACATATATCCATTATACTAGCAGTCTTCATCAGTAATTGTAAGAGACTGTTGAATTTATCTTGGCTTCTTTGATGCAGTTTCCAAAAGCAATGAAACTTCTCTATTCTCTGAAGAGCAAAATCATGGCTCTCATCCACAAGATCGGAGATCGTTTAAATGGTGTATGCTTGTTATTCTCTCATTGTACCAAAGTGCTTCGTACTGAACGTCAATTTATTGAAGACATGATTGATGATGTTGTTAAAGAGAGAAACTTCTTTACCTTAGAAGCGTGTATATCGATTTTTTTTCACTTTCTAGATTTTGTGTTCTCTGATAAAGATCGAGAATCTCTAGCAGTTTTGAAGCTTTTATGCTAGTTGTTCAAAGCTACTACTTTCCTCACTTTACTCATTTTTGGAATAGTTTGCTTTGAATGTTATCTGACTTAATACGTATGAGAGGTTCTATATACATTACTTTTTGTTGTCCCGACATCATTCATCCTAGTAATTTAACACGTTCGATAACATGGTAAGTTTTCTATTCTTTTACTAATAGCTTGTGGTGTAAGCTATCAGAATGTCAGCTGTCCTGGTTCCTTCTATCTAATTGGCTGTGTTTTATTAGATAGTAAGACTGCGTTCTGACATTTCTTTTGTCATCCAGGAATTCCATTTCTGATGCGAATGCAAAAAGAACATTCTTATAAAAACATTCGTACAGAAGAACGATACTAGTGATTATCGTCTAGTCTAATTTAGTGTTGGTATGTTGAATGCAAATAAATCTTTATTTTTATAATTTCATCATTCATTACCACATTCACCATACTAGAATCTCTCTTAAAATAGACTTTTAAGAATCTGCACATACTGCTTGTAAATAGCTTCAAGTTGTACATACTAAAAGGCATGTTATTAGATGTAATGGTTAAATCATGATATTTAAAGGCTTACGTATAGCAAGCCTTTAAATTTTCTTAGATTGAATGGCCACCTGAGTTAACGCTTGCTGAGAATCTGCTATGGAAATTAAAAGGGAACCGGGAAAAATCTTCGTTGATTTGTTACTGGATGTTATTAACTATATTTGGAAGTTATTTAGAATCTTCTACAACATTATTAACAATATGATGCGATGACTCATCTCTTTGTGTGCGAATTATTTGTTTACTAGCATTGGAAAAGTTATTCATAAAGTGCTTCTGCAGTCTCATATATGGGGTGAGTACAAAGTCTTGCCCTGATATGTTTGTTTGGATACAATGTAAGTACTGTTATAAAGTTTTTAGTAAGACCACGTAATTTAGTAACTTTCAACGTGTGCCCTCTACGAAACTCGGAGAATATCGAAGCGGTATTCTAGTTCTCGCCAAGTCATCTGTAACGGTACACACAGCATATTTTATCATAGCCTTCAGTTCTTCAACGTCAGCAACTGGTGTGGCAAAAGCTCTGTCTTTGATATAGCCTACAAAGGAAGAAACAAGAGGAGTAAGGATGAATCAAGTGATTTCGTTTATTCCTTCTCCAATACGTGCACTCAATTAAGTCCTCAAGTATTACCATGTATTAAAATTTTAAGTTTTGTTTGTGCACTATTAAAAGTTGACTATTGAATGATGCCAAAATTGTATTATTACATTCAACGGTTATTTTGTAATAAATTTTTATAATGAGGTCAAGACTTTGTTCTCAACCTGTATTTCACCCGCTTATAAAGAAATCTGAATCTTTGAACCTTTTTTCATACCTCAGTTTCCTGCTTTGACTTGCTTTATTGTGGAGCCCGTTGACAATTTTTACAAAGCTGAGCTGTGTATAGTTAAAGTCTTTTGGCAATGGACCCTGTGGATTGCTATTTGGCAGAGATCTAACTTGCTCGTTAAGCCAATTAAATTGATGCACATCGTCATTTTCGGCAACTTTTTTTAATTATTTCTTGGGGTACATTGGAATAAGGCGTAAAAATTATTAGACTATTCAGTTCAATCACAAAGCTTTCTGACACTACAAAATTATCGTCTCTTTTGAGCGCAATTTAGGATATTATTGTTTACCAGTACGACTATTTATTTTATTACCCATGCCGACCCAGTTGACCGTAAGTGTGTAAAATGTGACACGAGTCGGCGGAAAGAAAATTTAAATATCATATAATACAACCATCTTGGGTGGAAAGTAAGCATTCATATTATGCATGAAATAAATATTATGTATATTTGTATCCCATCTAGCACGGTGAAGAACAAAATTTGAACGCACGCACACATGCATGCTTACAAACACGCACGAAAAACGTGAACTTCAAAGTAATTCTATAATATATTTCACCTTCATGAAAGGTATATCAGTCACTAGGATTGTCTGTTGTATATGGAATCACTAATTTGAAATCTTTTGTTCTTTTATTGAAGAGTAAATTTCCGAATAATTCTGTTTTCAGATTATTGTCAAATTTAAGGAAATGAAAATAATCACAAATATTTATCTTTCTGAAAACTTGCGACAGGGAAACAAGTTAGAAAAAAATGTTCCCTTAAATATGTAGTTTTCAAACATGTTCACAGAAAATAGATCCTTTAAAGTGAATGTAACAACTCAGGCAAATTATGTGTAATGAGTTGGTCTGTATCCATGTCTTTGAAGATCATCCTGTATCTAAAAATATTACTACAGACCGTTAAAAATAATTTTAACATCAATCTGAATCATATTAAAACGCCCAAAACTTGCACAAAATTACAAAAATATTGCGATAAATGAGCAAAGTGTTTTCGACTTTCGAATGTATCTACCTCTCTGATTAATGACAGTTACATGATAGGTGGTCATTGGCCATATTTAATTTCTTGTTTTATTTGCAGTTTATTAACGATATTATTACTTATCCATATATACAGTCAGAAATTTAACATATTTTTTAATAGCAACTATCAACATTTCAGTATTTACGAGGCCATTAATTTGTTTCCATTATGAATGTCTTTTACAGATACGCAGAAGAAAGATTAAGCTGAAGTTTAGACATGTATTAGTTGATTTTTATTTAATTATAATAATAAAACTTACTGAAATGCAAGATTTAGTATCCCGCAAAATTCAGAAATTCTTAAAACTTTATTCGCAGATGCGAGCTGTTTAATATTTTCTTTTTAAGAAGTTACAAAACAGCTCGTTGGATGAATTTTCTACATTTATCTGAAATGTGATTTATCAAATTCCTTAAATATTTTTCCATATCCAAGAAAGAAAATTTTTTAAAAGGAATGACTTCTCTTACTACAAATTTTATTTTGTCGGCGCCTGTATTCCTAGACATTTTGTTGATCAATATTCTTGAAGTCTGTTTTTTTATTTTAGTTTAATCCAGTAAAAATATATTTTATACCATTTATTTTCTGTTTTGCATCAGAATTTTTTAAAATGAATTCTATGAAAAGTCTGGTTTGTACATTTGAGATGAATGATTTTGATAAGAATTCGAGATTCAGCTATCATTATATTAGTAGAATTCAGAAGGAACAACTCTGAAGTTTAAGTTATGAGTCTTTATTTATTCGAAGCAAATGAACATTGACCTGATTTAAACTAGAATTCCGTTAAATGATTTAAGGCTAAATTTTGCTTTATCTCTATTCATAAAAAGGAATGTTTGTGTGTGTGCGATGTTTAGACGTAAAATATTGTACTTACAGCCCTGAAATTTGGCACACAGGTAGAACTAATAGTCACTCAATGCACCTCGAAGATCGAATTTTAAATTTTAATGTAGAAAATTTTTTATTTAATATTTTGTAGTATTTTGGATGATTTTTCATACTCATTTCTCCATTTCAGTTTTTCTAATAATCGTAGCAAGAAAATGGATACACCATAAGAATTCGTTTAATTTATGGTGAATTTATCGTTGAAGGATACGTTAAAAAATGCGTTTAATTTATCGTTAAATAGATGCACGATTTAATTTCGTTTTTAAATCTTTATTTTATTCCATTCTGGACTTTTTTTTATTTTGTTGAAGTCATTATGCCACGAGCAACGCCCTTCGTGTACCACTAGTAGTTTATATATGCATTTTAATTTACATTAATTTTCGGAAGCGCTTATTTTAAACAAAGGGAAAAATCATATTAAGAAGAACGAACCTCATATACAAAGCTTTCATCGCTCAAAGCTAATTTCTAAACAGCTAGAGACAGGCATATTCTTCCAATTCTAAAAATGCTTTAAATGACGTAAAGAATTATATTTCATGTTGTTTGAGTCAATAAAAGTAATTCTGAAAAAAATTACGAACTGTATGGTTACTAAATTTTTACGGTTGCCAAAATTACTGTTATTATTCGCGGTGAAGCATCAGACTAAATAATAAGACCGCGGTGACCTAGTGGTAAGGTCTCTGCTTTTGGGCCGGGGGGGCTCCAGGTTCGAAACCCGATTCCACTGAAGATCCGTCGTGTATTGGGCCTGTTGCACGTTAAATCATACGTAGGGGACCAAACGTCCTCCCGTTGGTGTGGTGTGAAAGTTTGTAGCGGAGTGTGCCAGCTCAGGTGTCGTCCTCCTCGTCTGACCGAGGTTCAAAATTGCGAGGTCCGTCTCAAAATAACCCTCGTGTTGCTTCCAAACGGGACTTTAATATAACTAAACTAATCAGACTAAATAAATAGCCGTTCTAATATCAAAAATAATTTATTCGGCTCTATACAAGAGAAATTCGTTTAGACGTACAAGAAAAATTGGTTTTTAATTAAAAATATTAAAGCAATTACATTCCTTCACATTACTCATGCAGTCTGCGACTCCAGACTGAAAACAATTTCGTTACAACGGCTGCTAAGTTTTTTTTTATATAGGTCCCGTCCCCTTGTCATATTAATCTTAGAATGATTGAAAAGAGTCGGCAATAACTCGTCTCCAGGCATAAAATGCGTAGGATAGTGAAATTCATCAGTGAAAACAGAGATCTCTTCCGAGCTCCCTAGCCTTCAACTTCCCAGCGAGCTCATCCAACAAACTCTAAATGACCAGACCTCCCTCCCCCCTCCAAAAAAAATAAAAACAAAATTGACATCTAAAGTAAAGAACAATAATACGAAATAATAGTGTAAAAGTGTAAATGCCTGTGTTGTACATAGAATAAATATATATATTTTTTGCTGTTTTTTTTATATTTTAAATAAATTCCCGTGTCTTGCCCATCAAACCGTTCAGTGACCGGACTGCTCACGGTTATGAGGGTAAGAGACGACGTTCTGTTCTGTCCTATTAATCATATATGATAAAATATATTTTACACATTAACATTTTAAGCAAAAAACAGCTCCACTCTTCAGCGACTAAAACTGAACGAGTTGGGTTGCTTCCCACACTGAAAAAAAATTCTGGTCAAAACTACCAGAATATGGTAAAATTTAACGTATTCTCTGGCTCATATGGAACACCATAAAGTACGGTATTTTTTACTGCAGCAGTTTAGTAATGACTTTATGGTAAAATAACCAGAAAAATATCGTTTATTTACCACGCTGTTTGATATGGAATTTGGTATTATTACCGTACACAAAGGTAATACTACCAAATAAGATGGTTATTTAGACCATTTAATTTGATAAATTTACCAGAATAACTCTGGTTCTATTACAAATTATCTGGTAAAATTTGAGATACGGTATGTCCGTTTATAATGCCAATCGCATTAATATTTATTTATTTTTGCTTTGTGACATGTAAAATTTTACTCAATTCTCAACATCACTACGATTTTTAAAAAAGCAAAATGTTTGTAAATATACAAATGCCTGAGGCAGAGTGAAAAATGAACTATAAAAATAAATGCAAAAACTCACTGACTCATTTTTTATAAATTGTTAAATTTATTAAGTAATGTTATAATTACTAAAATTTATCATTTCTTGGTATTTTAATTTTCTTTATTAATACACATAATATGCAGTGAATTTATTTTAAGTATTTAAGAAAACAAAAGCACATATTTCAAATCTAACTTCAATTTATTGGACAGTGTTGAGATCTTGCTTTTTTACTTTCTCAACAGGAAGTGACTTCATTACGTAGGAAGTGATGTAATCTCTAGAAAGTTCATGAAGCCAGTAGAAATAGTTTAAAAGTTCGAGGTCTTTCTAGAAAATTCCTTTTGTCGCCAACTTCGCCGCCAAGTTACCAAAATGGTCGCCAAATATATCGCCAAGATTAGCACCTTAAGGAAACAACTTTATAGCTTTTGTTGGCCTCCACTTCTGTGATTGCTTTACAATTTATTTGTAGAACAATTCCTACAAATAAGTTGACGTATACTGTTGATAAGTCTTCATCTAAAAATGTAAAACAATTCAATTAACATTTTGACTGATTCTTATAGTAAGGCAAAAACGGTTCTTAATATATTAAGATCTCGCAGACTGAGTCAAAACTGAAGAGATCGCCTTAAACTTACTTTTTTTTTAACAAAATCTAAAACATTGAACAATCCTTTTAGTAAATGCAATGTTTTATAATTAAAAATAAAGGATCATAAAAAAATGAATTGGGATTAATTATCGATCACTTAAAGTAGTACTCTCATTTCTTACGTTGATTGCTCTTCACTTCATACAAAAATTTCAGCAAAGAAATGATAAAACAAAAATGGGGGAGCATTTTAAGGAAAGCTTAACCTCTACTAAATAGCAAACTCAAAAAGCACTGCGCACGTAAGCTCTCCCTTTCCTTTACCTCTTGTAAAATAGCAAGATTACTCAATTTATTAAACTTCAATAACGTGGCTAATACCTCTATTAAAAAAAGTGTTGGTTCATTTACGTTGAAACTAAGTGGATACTTTTTCTGTTATCTACTAGTTCACTTTCAATAAAAAATAACAAATGAATGATTTCACATACAAATTTTAATTTTTAAATCATTAATGTAACATGGTGAACACTAATAGCTGGCTGCTGCTGCTGCATAAATAGTAATAAGCAAAATAATTTTGCTACCACCTTGATATTTCAAGCATATTTAAAACGGCACTCATATGTCCCGGTCGGGGCAAAGGGGTTTAATTAAACTTTATACAAATTGGAACAAAATTTCAACATAAAATACACAATTTTTTATATTATTAAATTCAGCAGTTTTTTACCCTTTTCATCAAGATTTATGTTCTTTTCTCGCATTAGACCTCTAAAGGTAGAATCTTGCTTCACTTTTTCTTTTCATTGAGCTATGTCCATTTTCTTCTTACAGTTATCAGCAGCTAAAAATAAATTAACGACCTATTTTTTACTCAAGTCCATGTTTTTGATCACATATCCAAAATTGAAAGCAAATATATGAAATGGTGTACATATTTGGAAAACTAGTTTTTTCTTACCGATAACCAAATAATTCTGATTCGGATATATATGTTATGTCCAGAATAAAAGTAACTAGAATTTCTTACGAGGTTTTAATTTAATGTAATAAGGAAACTATTTCCTTATTTTAGAAATTTTATTTAAATTAATTAATCAGTTAAGTAAAAAATAACAACGTCTCCTGGATTAGAAACTTATAATTGTATGAATTTTAAAAATTAGTTCTAAAAAATTTTAACATTATAAAATTCTCATAAACAATAAAAACATTAAGTAAAAGCTAAACGATAAAAAATTATGTACTAATATAACATTATTTTAGCAACCTGAAATATTTTTTTAAAAATTAATTTAGAACGTTTTACGAGCAAAAAAAATCAAAATTGTTAGGATCAAGAGTATCAAAATTATGCCTTCGTTTCAAATGCTTAAAAGGCAAGAAAAAATTGCCACCAAAAGACGGCTAAAATTATTGCCGATCTGATTCGGTCAAGAGAAAAAAAAAAAATGGCACCCTCCGAGAAAGGCCTCCATATTCTTTTTGCTCCTGTTCTCATTTCCAACTGACAAAAACATGTCAACAACCCGCCATACAGATGCGTATAAAAAAAACCGTTTTATTTGCATTCGAAGTATTGCCAACCGCAGATGACTAAACGCGCACCGATCCGGTTCGAATCATTTGAGAGTTCGAATCAACCTAAGATCACGTTATGGAATTGGAAAAATACCCAGGGACTCTACTATCCCCGGATCCGAAAATAAATTTATTGCTAATTTTTTACTAAATGTCTAACAAGACAAAAACAAAAAGGAATTATAAATATTCCACTCATCCATATTCTTCATAAAAAATATATAATTTTAGATATGACAGTTTTAACCACTTAACTGAATAGTTTTCTTTGCTATCTAATAAGATGACTCCTCCTGTTTTGGAAAGGGGCTGTCGTTTTCATTCATCTAAGAAGGCATAGGATACTTAAGATGTTTATGGATCCTACATATTTTTTGTGTCAAATTATAAAGCTAATTAATGATTCAATTTTAGTTTATAAGACTAAAATTTCGATAATTCGATGCACGAGTATTCTCGGGCTGTT
>BGPR01000159.1:991607-1048492 GCA_013235015.1 Araneus ventricosus | reverse complement strand
TTAATTTAATGACATAGTTTACTCTTTTTTAAATGAGAAACGGTATTTTAAATTTAACTCTGCGTAGACAAGGTCTTTGTTAATCTTTATCTTCCGTGTGGCACATCTGCTGTACCAGTTAAAATTTTTCTCTGCGTAAGGGGTGTTTACCGTGAAATAGGATTTCAATGGGCCCCCCCCCCCCCAAGAACTAAGTTGCTCTTCATATAACCACTCTGTAGATATTTTTACTACATTTCTAAGTTCTGTTTGTCTTGAAGAGTACCAAAACATCCACTCACAAACCTTTTTTATTGTTATTAGAAATGAATAAGTATTTAGATGTATCGGAAATTTATTTTGGATAATAACTGAGAAACTTAAGTATTCATTCATGATTATTAGATTTTTATGCTCCATACAAGAAACAAAAAAGCAATTTTTTATAAGTGAAAAAAAGACGAGATGATATCAACACGATGATGTTCTTATTATTAAACAATGAAATCAATTTTAAATTTCCCATTAATGTAAAGGAAGATTTTCGTTTAGCTCTTAAAAAAGCTTACTTAATCCCTTTGTTATCCATTGCGACAACCACACACAACTTGCATCAAATATTTACAGTTCCAACCTCAATAGTTTAATGCACTTAAATTTATACCTTATTTACATAAAACAAAGAAAGTATTTTTCTATGCTTATTTACTTACACACTTTCCTTGCATTTTTTTTGTCTTTCCTAACGCTTTTTTAAAATTTCTTAGTGTAATATTATTATGTATTCTATTTTAATTTTAGTTTTGTTTTAGTTTTTTGTGTCACTTTTGACCTTTTTCTTTTCTAAAGTTTCTGTATGTTGTCATGTGTATTGTTTGTTCTTGACTTTGGCACTATGTTTTTTATGTTTTGACTTGTATGTTTTATGAATCTTCCTGCCGGCTTTCATATGCCGTACACCATTTTGGGAGATAGGTGAAACCAGGGCCGTTCCGAGGGGGTGGCGAGATTGGCCCCCGCTAATGGCGCAAGCAGAACGGGGGCGCAAAAATGACCATTTAAAAAACTTAGTTTAAGAGTTAGATTGATACGATCTGATGTGCAAATAAAAAAGAATTTGAGAATATGTCTTCAGTGGCTCACTAAACATTACGGGAGTGACTAGTTGTTTTGTCCAGTGGTCATGTTGCCAGCTTGTCTGGTTGCGACCCCCTTACAGAGAGAGAGAAAGAGAGAGGGCCTGCGCCTTTTCTTGGAACAAATTATCAAGTAGCTTAATGTTACAAACTGATGCGGCAATGAGCACTTTCAGTTTCTTGCTGTCGCAGGAAAGAAGGATCCCTCCAGAGAAAGGATCCTCCGGAAATAGTCCTTCTTTGACCATGGGTGTGGTTTTTGCCTAGAGATGGCAAAACAACATGCTTTTTCTTCTTTTTTTGCATCTCATTTTACAGTCTTAAAATAGATGTACCAGGAAACTCGCCTGCCTTAAGAGTCTTCTTCGAACCTCTAAGACGTTGGTAAGAGGGGAAGGAGGGCAAAAAATTATCATAATTTGACTATTAAAAGCTCAAAGGAAAAGGGATTTTTCTTAGAATTTTGTGTTTCAGGGTGGGGATGTTTTATTTTATTTTGTTTACGATATTGTTGGAAGAATAAAGGGTTCTCGTCCTTATTGGATGAGTGGTCCATTGGTGTTTCTTTAGTGGCAAATAATACGAAGGAAATGTTGCATTTCTGTTTTTGTTTCATCAGAGAGTGGGCGCATAAAGAAGTACTTGGACATTTTCATTCTTTTTTAAGGCGATAAATTAGTTTTAAAGAGGTGAGCTGAAATTATTTCTGTATTTTTAAATTGCTTTTTTGTATTAAATACTAGCCGCCTTCTACTTCCAGCTGATTTGCCCATCTTATTAATTATACATTATTTATGCCAACCAATTTTAAAAACATCAACTTATTTAATTTTTCGCAAGCTAACTTGAACTAAATTTTAAGGCAATATATTATGCATATAATAAAATTAATAACTTTAATTTTTACATTCAATTGTTAAAAAAGTCTTAGGCAGAATGGCAATATCATTAAATTCAATGAAAATTAATTATTATTTCGATCATGCATAATTCAGATTTAAATTACATTTATTGTACTTTATTTATCCAACTATAACTTGAATGTTTTACCTAATTATTTCAAATAAATAGATGGTATTGTTTCCATTGAAGATTATCTACCCTAAGTGAAAAAATGAAATTTATGTCATAGCTAAAAGCATATCTATCAAAATAATGTAGTGAATCTATTTAAAAAGTAAATTTATTTCAAGTAGCAAAGAATTAACAAAAAATTATACTAAAAAAACTGGAAAAGCAACGAAAATGGCAGTACTTCATTACAACAAAAGACGGTTTTATATTGTAATAATCAAAATAAATTTGTATATCACGTTTTTAAGCATAAGAGAAGCAATAAATTAAACATTAAGGGAAATATTAAATTAAAGATTTGATGAATCAGTGAAATTGGTTTGACTTTCAATCCAGCATTGTTGTAAATTATACATAAAAATATTCTTTTAAAAAAATTGTCAAATTTAATAAAAAAAAAATACATGACAACTAGACTGTTATCATTTGAAAGATAATTTTTTAAAATATAAGACGGTGTAAAAATTGTTCTTAAATGATAATATTTCCGGCTATTATCGCTGAACCCCCCAATTCTTTCTTAAGTTTTAATTAGTTAGAATTTAAAAAAAAACTCACTGAGGTGTACTTTGCCACCCCTCATAGTAGGTTTGTACCAAATTTGGCAACTATAGGCTCAACGGTCTATCTTGTAGAACGCCAACAGGCAGTCACCTATACATACCTGCGCTTTTATTAGTAGTAAAAATATGCATACAAAAGCATGATTACAAACAAAATATAAAATTAACATTATAGTATTTCGTTTTAGAGTTTATTGCATAAAAAAATCTATTGCAACTATTCTACACCCAATTCATGATCTCCTTGACTTTGCTTGTCTTGATAATTGTAACTGATTTAACAATAAAATTTTAATTTACAATAATATAGACAAAGATTAATGTTCAGTGGCGGACTGGTTCTGAAAATAGTGGTTGCCAGGAGTCAGTGAGGGCCCACACACACACCTATATATATATAATATTTTTATTTAATTTTTAATTTTGTTTGTATCTAATTACATTAATTTAAATTTATATATTTAATACTTATGTATTTAATTTAATTTCTTTATTATATATTTAATTTTTTCGCTTCTTTAAAATAAATCCCTTTTAACACCCCTTAATTTTCTACGTTTAAAATAATGAAATTATGATTAAAGTTATTTTATTTTAAATTTCGGAAGTTGAGTATTTCGTATACGGTTTTAGCGACAAAGTATGAAGGAGAAATGCTGCCCATTAGTAGGGCATCTGCTGAAAGAGCCAGGAACCTTTAAGTCAAACTTCTTTGGATGATTTAGAGTTTCGTAATTTGTACTAGTAATGTTTCAGTAATTTGTAATTAAACTGGTATAATTAAAAAGATATTTTTGAATTATAAGGAATTCAAAAATCATTTTGTTGATAGTATTTTTTAAAAATATTGCGAAAAAACGCCAAACTCTTACTTAATTTTTAAGTAACTGAAATTTTAATTTACTTTTGAACTTTAAAAAGTTGACAATTATTTTCATCTCTTTTTGAAGAGCATGTGTGCCAAATTTCATAAAGATCTAGTAAAACTATAGATTTGTACAAAATACATCTTTATAATGTAAAAGACTACTTTTGTTGTATTAAAATGCGGTCCATTTTTATTGTTTCGCCAGTTTTTTTTCTTCCCCTTTAAGTCCATTTTTTCTTTCTTTCTTCGTTACTTCAAATAAATTTAGTTTTTGATCGATTTTCGATGTTATTTTAATAAATTTACTTTTTAGCAATGGCATTAAGCTCATCTTTCCACTTAAGGAAAGATAATCTTCCTGGAAATTATATAATTCATTTATTTGATATGATGAGGTTAAATTTTCACTTTATAATAAGCTTAATATTGCGCAATAATTGTAGATTATAATTATGCAAAATTTTAAAAAAATAATCTTAATTGAATCTCGTGTTTTTTAGACTTTTTAACAGTTGAATGTAAAGACTTATGTCATTAGTTTCATTAGACACAGAAACATATTGCATCAAAATTTATCTCAAATGCTAAAACATTTCTTATCTACTGTTTTTTTTCTTTGCACAACTAATTTCTTTCTCAGTCTTTTGAAGCAATTAATACTTTTAACTTAACAAAAATTAAATAAGTTGGCGAATTTGAAGTTTGTTAATATAATCAAACTAAGACAATTAATAAGATGGACGAGTCGGTTGGTAAGCGAATGCGGCTAGTGTTTAATACTACAAAAGCAATGTAAAAATAGAGAAATGATAATTTCAGCTTATCTCTCAAATTTTTTTTCTTTCCTTTTGCAAGATACACTACATATGTCTTCACTCTCTGACGTCTAAAAACAGAAATAACACTTTCCTCACCAATTGTTTTCTATGAAAGACAGACCAATAAGACCGAGGACCCTTTACGCTTCTAAACGCAAACTTCCCCCAAACGCATAAAGAAAAGCGTGAGTGTCGTCTTTTCATAGATATCATTTAGTATCCTAGTCACAGTTTTAACCAAGAAAACCTTTTCTTACAGGCGAGTTCCCTTGTTTGTCAGATTTATGACACTAAAATGAAACTACAAAAAAGAAGAAAAAAGAACCTCTTATAGCCATCTCTCACAAGAACCGCACCCTTTCTGCACAAAGGGATGCAATACCTTCCGTCTTTCCGGGGGATTCCGAAACCAACAAAAACTCTCCATGAGTATTGCGGCTCAACTTTCGACAGAAGACGTACCCTGTTCCAATACAGGACCAGAGAAGTATGCCCCTTGTTCCAATAGCCCGAGGGTTTGTGCGATGGCTGCAACATTCTGGGGAAACATCTCTAAATGATCTGAAGGTCAAAGGAAGTGGGCAGAGGACTCAGTACAGTTCCTACGGGCAGTTGTATTTGCGTAAACCTCTTGGGTCGGTATTCGACCACCCGCTGTTCGGCCGGTCGAATTACGACGGCAATAAATCCCCAACGAAGGGTTATTTTATTTGTTTGATTTAGAAAATCTTACTATAGAGAAAGAGTTCTTTTTTCTCTCCCACACTTTCTGGGGGCCCAAATTGTCTTCTGTTTAAGGGGGCCCGCTTGCCATCGGGCAAGCTGGCAACCTCGCCAGTCCGCCACTGTTAATGTTAGTTGTCTTTTTAAAATATCGACATTTGTGCTAGATATTGTTGAAATTTGGCGCATATGCTCTTCAAAACAAGAGTAGAATCACTATCAACTTTTCAAAGCTCAAAAGAAAATTAAAATTTCAGTTAATAAAAAGTTGGCAAGATTTTGCAGTTTTTTCGACGTAATTTTCAAAAATATCTAAAAAAATGACTTTTTACGTCTTTTTAAAATTCAAGGGTGCCAAGGCAGGGCGGGGGATGGCTTTTTGTGAGCATAGCTTCTCATCTGGATATTTTGAAAGTTATTTGAAAGTATGGGTTAAAAAAATTTTATCCAAACATCGAAATAGCATTGCGGATATTGATGACAATGCCTGTGATTGTTGCATCTTGTGAACGCAGTTTCAGCAAATTAAAAACTACTTAAGGTATGGGTGAAAGTAGACTGTCAAATTCAGCAATCTTGTCAATAGAATACGAAAAGGCATCAAAACTAGACTTCAATGAAGTAATAAATGATTTCGCTTCGATCAAAGCAAGGAAATTAGAATTGTAATTAAAATATATAATTCCTCATTTTTCACTAACAGTCATTACAAACTATTTGTAGCTTTTCAACCAAATGTTACAGTTCACCATTTTAAATTTTTAATCATCTAGAGCAGCGATTCCCAACCTTTTTACACTCGCGTACCCCTTGATTAGACTTTTTATTTTTGATCACCCCTTACTGTCAACCCCCGTCCCCAACCACCTCTTCGTGAAAAGAAGTTTTTATTAATAATGCTAAGATCTTAGGTTTGCTTAAGAATCAAACGACTCTTCTAAACTTAATAAAATTCATGATTTTTTTATTTACATTTTATTCCATTTTTCAAAACAGTAATTGTTCAACGTCAAAACAAATGAAAATAGGATTGTAATAATTTCATATTAATATATGACGAAAACTGACAATTACTCAATTACTAGAAATTAATCTACTTTCTCCTTTTTCTTATTCCGTAAATAGGTTTTCGAACTCATAAGATTTTCATTTTTCAAATGAACCTGATGACACGAAGTTCTAGAATATTCTTATATTTTGTGTTTTCCGCCATTACCAAAATCACTTTTGAGTACCCCTAACCTATCCCCCGCGTACCCCTATGCGAAGCAAATAAATTCTCTTCTTTATTATGCATCACACAAAAACCAATGTTCAATAGCTGCAATAAACAATAAGATATAGATTTTGTTTCATTTTCTGTCTTTTAGAAAATATGTGCACTTTGTAATTTATTTGATGATACATTTATTTTGTTGTTTACAGTATTTTTCATTAAAGTATTTTTTAAGAATACGTAATTTTTATTAAACCTATTTAATAAATCATAAAATATACTAAATTTGTGTATAAAAATATTTGCAGGAATGTAGTTTTTTTCCAGGTAGGGGTTTTATAGAAGGGATGAAAAATTAATGAAAATATGTCACGTAAGGGGGGCGCAGCTTTGTCAGTTCCGCCAAGGGCGCAGGATCACCTCGGTACGGCCCTGGGTGAAACCGGTGAGTGCTAAATAAATAAATCAAAGAAAGTCGAAAAATGATATAATAGGAATTCTTCCAAATGAGCAGACACCGAAAGTTCTTATTCAGCCTCTAAATATTATAAGTAACTCGACTGCCATCAAGATGGAGGTGGAATATTTGTTATCATTGAGCACAGCTATAATCATAGTCTTATCTTACTTGAATCAAAAATTTTTCTTGATCACGTGATGTTTAGTAATTTTTATTCTTCGGATCAAATGATGGAAATTAAATGAAAACTTTATCCAATACCTTCATTTTGAAGCTTGAGCCCATTGATTATTCACATACTGAAATTTTCTGATTCAGGTATCAAAATTTCAATAGATAAACTTTGGATGGGTCATATCTTCTGAATATTCAGAATTTTACTAAGAGCTGCCAAGTTATGTTCAGAATCTAATTTCATGGATGTTTAGAAATATCGTGAAATATATGTACCAGCTTTTACTATATATTTCTATATAGTAACACAGACCTGCGATGAAAAAATTGTAGGTAAAGCAAGTGGTGTTTTTTATAGTTTTTTGGATTCTGATTATTGGAAAAATAATGAAAAAATTCCATCACGTACAGTTTCATTACAAATCGAAATCTATTTTCTTATGAATTTAGCATATTTCGGACCAAAAAAGGACTATTTATATGAGTTCGATAAACATATTTATGGACTTAAAATAGTAAATTAGGGTATTAAGCTACTAAAGAAGAAACTATTTCTATCCAGAATATTCCTCTGAATCGGTAAATTGCCTATTAAATACAATATTGAAGACAAAGGAAACCAGTTGAAACTGAATACCTCTCCTGCTTGCCGAAAAAAGTGTTACTTCCACCTCTTTACATAAAATTAGGTCTTATGAAACAATTTGTCAAGGCTTCACCAAAAGAAAGTGAATGCTTAAAATACCTTTGTGACTAGTTCTCGGGTTTATCCGAAGTAAAACTGAAGAACGGTGTGTTTGTAGGACCAGGCATCAGAAAAATGATGAAAGATGAAAATTCTGAGACTAAAATAGAAACAAAGATAAGCAAAGCCTGGAAATCTTTCAACCTAGTTATTACTACCTTTCTTGGAAACAGAAAGGTCCCAAACTACAAATCTATTGTAGAAGAGATGATAAAAAATTTCAAGATTTTAGGCTGTAGTATGAGCTTAAAAGTTCATTTTCTCGATTCTCACCTGGACTATTTTTCTAAAAATTTAGGTGCAGTTAGTGAGGAACAAGGTGAAAGATTTCACTAAGATATGAAGGAAATGGAGAGGCGATATCAAGGAAAATGGAATGTCAGCATGATAGCCGACTACTGCTAGATGCTACAAAGAGACAATCCCTGCAAAGTTCACAAGAGGTAAAGTGGCAAAACTTTTTAGGTAAAGAAAAAACGTTACTACAAGGGCATGTAACTTTCTACATATACATTAAAATTACTTGAACTAGGATATAAACGTAATTTATATGGATTTATGAATTAATGAAATTTAAATGAAATGTCAAAATTTCGGGATTTCAATTGTTTCCTTCAAAATATGCAATCACTTTGTAAAAAATCCTTACGTGATAGAAATAAATGGATTTCATTTTTAGAATCAGCAATAAAAATAACATAAAAATCAGTCATCAAAATTCGAACAATTTTCATACATTATTTTTTTTGCAGGCCTGTGTCATTTTAGTGGGAGTTTCAATAAATAGAATGGATGCATGAAAATTAATTGAGAAATATCATAAAATATTTCTTTGTTTTAATGTTGTGATTCGAAATTAACAAAATTGGTTCTATACCAAAAATATTTTTCTCTCATTTCACATATTTAATATTTATTAATAGTACATTCAATAGTAGAAAATAATGACAACAACAACAAAGATTGTTAGACTGGAATGCAGGAAAGTAATAGCATTTATCTTCAAATAATATCTCCAGTTTCAATAAAATCTTGTTCATTTATATCTAATAACCTAATAGAAGCAAAAAAAATCGCATAAACAATTCTTGAAATCAGGTACAATCATTAAACGGAATTCTATGCCGTCATCTGCGATCTGGTTCCGCAGTCTTGCCACCTGCAAAGAATCCAGATTGAAAATCCAGAAAATGGTTCACCATCTCGAGGAAAATCAGGATCTATTCAGGATTAACGACCACACTTCTAATAGCATAATTCCAGCCTAGATATAAGGCCTCCTTTGTTTCGTTCGATCTAATCCTCATTAGCTCTTCCTAATCAGTGCCGAAATATCATCCATTAAGACCCAACATCAAGTGTCTCATCCTCCTCACTCAAATCCCATTCTAAAGCGTCTCAACAGCTTTTCTCCAACATCAGCCACCCCATAAGTACACAGCACCGGGTACAAAGAACGTTCCCAATCAAAGCTCTGCTTTTCTTAAGTACTCTCATCCGCAACATCTCATCAATGTGTACCTGGTTTCAAATCCAGCCACAACTACGGAGAAGTATGCAACCAATCGTTCACTGTTTCACTTTCATCTCTACAATATACGCCTAAAGGAAATAGACCGTCTACTATCAATCGACTGCAAACTCAGACTTTTCTACTTGAATTGTGTGATAAACTTGCGGTTTTAATCAAGAACATTTTAGTTCACCTATCTTTTAGTATTTAATTGCGTGTATTTGTATGTATCTCTGTTTAAATTTGACCCTGGAATTGACAGTAAGTTTTCAGACAGTGACTCGGACATTGAGATCGTTATCCTCCCAGTAACAAGACACTCCCAACGAGTTTGTTTTAAAGCTTTTTTCCTCTTTTGTTCTTTCCTTTAAAATGCTGCATAGTGTTTGGTATATAGAATATCTCTTTGTATATTCATTTCGATTTCTTATTTTCTGTTTTTAATTTGTTTTATATTTTTTTTATTATTCACTCTATATTTTTTTATTGTGTTCAATAAAGTTTCTACGCACAACCATCAAAACTGCAAACCGGAGATTTTTATCTCTGGAGTCAGGGGTGTGTCGTAATGTAATGAAATGTATGTTGTTCTGTATTACAGGAAGCATTATAAGTCTTCTTTATAAAAGACAACGCATTTATTTAATACTTTTTCCACAAAGACATCTTTTGCTTAAACTATGTACAACATCCTATTCATTACATTTTCTTGACATTGAATTCCATTTTTTAAAAACTAACATATATTTTTAATGCGTTGCTAGGCAACGTTCGTTAAAGACAAATATCGCGTTGCCACACTATTTTTTTATTACCTTTAGAAATATCTATTCATTTTTTGTTACAAGTATCACAATGCATTTTCGTTTTTTTCTTTTGGAACCAAGAAATTTTTAAGTGATTTTCCTACTTTAATTAACATTCAATTTAAATGTATTCTTTAGGTACTGTAAATTGTGATTGGAACATCTTTTGTCAACCCCATGCTAACAATACCCTCTCAGGTCTTTGGTCAGAGTGAGAGATAGCCAGGGAGGGTCTTCTGATGTCTCTTCCACTTCAGGTCCGGTACCCTGTTTAAATAACCGAAAGCTTACAGTTGCAGGGGCATGAAGTGGTTTCCTGTCGTGTCATCTGTATTTCTGTAAACTAACGAAATCAAAAGATAAGTAACAAATTAAATCACGTCACATCAAGGGACGCTACTACAAAATTTGATAAATTTCATTAAAATTTAAAGATGATAATTATTTACACGTAATATTATGTATATTTTGAATCAGGAGCAAATAATTTAATATTTGTAAAACTAGCTAGACTTCATTGACTTTTATAGTAATTCATTGGTAAATATAGTGTATCAATGGTAACAAGTGAGTCTAAAAAAATGTTACGTTTCATCAAAATTGAATTACCTACTTTACTGCTGAGTCTGAAGGAATAAGTAGGTAACTTAATTTTAATTGAAATTTATTAATCCTACACGGTACATTGATACATATTCCCATCATTCAAATTTTTTCCTTTTTAAAAATTTGAATAATTTTGTAATTGATTAATAAAATATTACTTAATACGTTTTTGACGTGCAATAAGAAATGTTCTTAATATGGAAATTTTACTACGTTTTAAAACTTATTAAAAAATATTAATTTCAATTTTAATTATTTTCTTTACACTTATTATTTTACCAAATGTGACTAAAATATTTTTAAAAATTTCTCTCCCGTAGAGTTAAAATTTATACAAAAATAGGAAGATGTGAACTTTTACTCTATTTCAATTTAAAATGGAAAAAAGCACGCAAAGAGATATTTCAAACTCTAAATCTTTAGATAATTTACAACTGACGGAAATGCCAGTCAAAAACTCGTATGATTTCGAAACTTAAATATCACGGCAGTTAAAGACCATTCAACCTACCTAAATGGTCAAAATATTCAATATATCAATTAATCAATCAATCATATATATACATAATTGAGAAAAATTTATTTTAGCTCAATTTAAAATTGGAAAAGAAGCATGCAATGAGATATTTCAAACTCTAAATCTTTAGATAATTTTAAACTGACGTAAATGCCAGTCAAGAACCCGAATGAATTGGAAACTTAACTTTCACGGCAGCTAAAGACCATTTGACCTACCTAAATGGCCAAAATAGAGCCCCCGAACGTGAAACCAGATAAATTTCCTATCTTTCCCAGCCTCTGTTAACATCTCTAAAACGGGCAGGTCTGTTCCCATGCAGAGAGCAACTAATCAGCCCATATTGCTCGGTCCGTATAGCAGAATGCCAGTTGACTAATATGGATCTTCGTTAACGAACAGACTCCGATTCGGATTTTCGTTTGGTATTGTGTTTCCGCTTTGCTATGCGACCGTAACCCTGGCAATTACTCATCGTGAATGTATGATGGGCTGTGCGTTGGAATTAATTGGAGATAGTTCTGAAAGCCCTCCAATAAGCAGTCTCGTTAATCTAGAGTGGGCCTGCGTGCTTCGAGAAGGCCTGATTTAGAAAGCCCAGATTTGGATGCCTTTTAATCATCCGAGACAGTGCGTTTCGTCTGTTTTGTTCCGTGAAAGCGATTCGGTGCATTATTGTTTATGAATGTGATAAGCAAGTGAGGTCTTTTTTTACGGGAGTTTGAAAAGTTCAGTCGTCCCTCAGTTGCTATTGCTGGTAATAGAACAGGAAGTTCTATAGTCTAAATATATCTTACTATATTGGCATAGAAAAGTTCACAGGACAAAAAGCAAATATAGATCGTAATATACACACGAAACGATAAAAATCCATTAAGTTAATACTATGCCCTAATGTTTTCAACAGTATGGTATTCACTTGTTTTTGCTCACAATATTTTGTCCAAAATATCATTACTATTATTTTTCATTCTTTGATAGGTATAAGTAAGCAAATATGAATTTCTCTAATTATTGAAGTACTAAAAGCCTTGGTATTATGATACTGGAAAGACTTGTTTCATGGTACTAAAAGGACTTGATTTCATTGTACTAAAAGACTTGTTTCACAGATTTTGCCATTATGCTTCTTGGATATGTTCTTTATTTCAACTATTTTTTCGACTTTTAAAAATACTGATTTGAACTATTTTTCAGAATGAAGTTTAATTTCGAAGTTACTTGATGATTATTGAGAAGGTTTCTGGCAATTACTGAGCTTTGTCAAATAATATGAAACAAACCTTAAACCCTTCTTTACCATATTACGCCTCCCGCTTTCCTTTGACTTTCAAATATTGAATCTCATCTGCCAGACCATTAGTAGAATTTCATTCAATTCACTAAGCAAGAATATCAGTGCCTTTATTTACGAAAGAAATTGGTTTTATTTTATATTTAGATTGTCACACGATTAAATACATTTCTTTAAGAAAATATATAACATTTCGACGATGGAATAAGTTTAGGCCCGCATGAAGCATATCAAATTCATTGCACCAGTTTAATTTTATAATTCATTGCACATATTGAATTTGCTGTTTATAGCATTACAACGTTAAGCAGAGCAAGACAAATAGTAGTTAGATACTAATTCTCATGCGTACTTACGTTTTCCATGTGTGTTATATTATAATTGCATCGGTGAAGAAACTGAATAGGTTTTAATTCAGAAATAAATTTTTTTAAAAAATTATTAGAAACACACCAATATTACAAAACTATACAGAATATAGACGCACTTGCATCAAAATTTTGTTATTAAAAAGTTTTCAAGATTTTTTAATATTCTATTACTTTTATAGAAAGAAAAGGTATGCATATATACCCACCTGAAAATATACTTTTATATACATATTATTATTTAGATTCTTATGTTTATTTTCTGTGCTTAGATTGTAAGTTGATCATATATTTATAACAGACACTTATTTAATAATATTTGACTAGTTGAATGTTTAATTTTAATTTTTTTATTGTTTTTCTCTTTTGTATTTGTGAATAGATATTTGATTTATATGCAAGGTGGTAGAAAAATTTCATGTACGATAACAATAGAAGAACGCATATTTCGTTGAATTCTGTTTTTTCGTGGATTTACAATCTAAATATTTTTTCTCAGTGCAGTATTATTTGTCGCATTTTTTATATGTTTCTGTTATAATTTTATTCAATAAAAAATCTTTTGCTTACTACTGCCGTGACACATTTGCTTGTATAATGGTCCTACTTTTTGTTTATATTGAGAACTAAAAATAAAATTACTATATTTTTGACTTTATTTTTTTCCGCGCTAGTTTGTGCATGTGTATATTAGGCATATTTTATAACAAGAGACGCGAAGATAATGATCTGCAAGTTCTACATCCTTATGTGAGATGTGAAAGGTATGCATTAACGAGAAAATCACGGAGTTTCCATAGGGATTTTTAAGAAATCTTGCGGAAGGATATACAGTTACCGTTGGTTTGGTTTAGTTATATTAACGTTCCGTTCTGAAGCAACACGAGGGCATTTTCGGGATGGACCTCCGAGTTTTGAGCCGAGGCTTTGACGCTGACGACACCTGAGATGGCGCCCCCTCTCCAAACTTCCTCTACACACCAAAGGGAGGACGTTTGGTTCCATTACGTATGATTCAACGTGCATCGTTCCCTGTACACGACGGATCTCCTGTGCAATCGGATTTCGAACCTGGAAAACCTCTGGCCCTGAAGTCGAAACCTTACCACTAGTCCACCGCGGACTCACAGTTCCCGTCGGATTAGTTTTCAAAACTGTGATCCGATATGAAGCAAGTTTCACACCATATGCTGTTGGTTCTAGTTAACAATGTAGAAATATCTTGATTTGTATTCACTGTAGCCTTAATCTTCTTCGTGTAAAAATGGGGAACGTTAATGGGAATACTTTAAAATTTTGGCCGTTTACGAATTGGTGCAATCGTAGACAAGCATAACTTCCTGCAATTAAAAACAGAAACCTCAAACGCAATAAAGGTAATAATGAAATGGATCCTAATCTGCGCAAATCGGAATTCCATTGTAACATAAAAACTATTTCAGTTATAAAATTTGTATTTCATTCCATATATAAATGAAGACAACGATTTTCTCTTTTCTATTTAAAGAGCAAGAGGGCATGGTGCTTATCTTTCATCTAATTTAATAACCCTTACTTATCCTTTCTGATGAAGTAATTCCATGCCTTTTCTTTTTCGAGTGTTATCAGGACAACTCAAGCTCTTTGCCTTAATCGAAAATATTTCCTTCATTTTCTGGGGGAAATTGTCGAGGGACGTTCTCAGCTATCGATATGTCCTGTGCCCGGGCTCTTCCGAGACTGCGTTATCTTATTGCTGCGACCATTGGTCAGCAGGAAGGTAATCAGAACTGAGACATCCCTGAGAGGCATCTTCAATTGGCCCGACCATTTATCAGGCAACACCGTCAGCTGGACTGGATGTTTCACTCCCCCCCACCCACCCCATGGGAAGGCGACGAACTTTTATTGCTGTATCTTCCTCGTGTCAGGTACATCTTTTGCTAAAGATGTGACATCTTTTGTCGGGAAATTAAAGATATGGCTTGCATGTAGAAGTTTGTTCTTTGATGGTTATTGAGATTGGGGTTATGATTTAGTTAATAGTTAGCTGTTTCGTATAAAAGTGTTTCAGATAATGGTGCTTTCATATCTAAAGGTTACATTAGTAATATGCAACGGACATTTTTTACTCTGGATCGGACAGAAAAATATGCAGTCACATACAGTCACATTTCTTACCAACTGTCAGATTCATCAATGTTTTTTAAAAAAACAGTGAAACTTCGATTAACAGTCACTCGTTTAACCGCCAGTTTCCGTTATCCGTCATCGTCTAAAAATAAAAATGTAACGTAGTTTTATAATTTTACAATACATTTTTGTGCATTACTGCTCTTATATTGAAGTTTACTTTGATTGTTTTGTAAAATTAAATACAACCTGTATGTATTATTCACTTTTAAAGGATTTTATATTCATTTTCGACCCAAGACAGCAATGAAATCACGTTAATGAGCAAATGTATTAAGATATTTCTGCTATGCATCTATTCAGTTATTCGTCATAGCCCTGGTCCCGATCGCGACGGTTAATCGAACATACATAGACATATATAATTCGTCAGACATACAATTGGAATTCGTTGCAAAACTATTTTTAGCTAACTTTCAACTCCCCCTTCCCCTACACTGCAAATGTGGAAAAATAGGATATGCAGATCATTGTTTTTCAGTCGTATAAACAAGTATAATCTATCAATAAAGAAAACCAACTGAAACAGCTAACAAAATTTGGTTCAAAACAATTTTATTACGCCCGCAGTTTTTGTGGGTTTTTATTCCCCCTGTATGTGAGCCAGGGGCATTTTCTTCTCAAATGTTCTTTCACTAGTGTGGCGTGGAAGTTTGGATATGCAGTCGTCTGACCACGGTTCAAAAGCTTTTATGATTTTGTGGGGTCTCTGGAGCCCGCAAATTCCCACGAGACCAGACCCCCCAAGAACTCGCCGAAAGCGAGAGGAGAAAGGAAGCAGCGATGTCGTCTAAACGACCCTGTATTACATAACCCGGAGGGGCTTGAAGGGACCGTGCCGAGTGACCGTTGAAAGATCGCCCAAGTTGACCGTTAAAAAGAACTCATTACGTTGTGGTTCTTTCCAATGATGAAACGGGAAGGGGAGCGCATGTTTGTGGTTGGTTAAATTGTTCGTCACCCGGACGAATCATGGAGACTTAACTTCGGCCACGCCTCAGATGGCATGGTCAAAGGGGTTTTTAAGTTGGAATTTGGAAGAGGACTCGAAGACTCGACTCGAGACCGGAGATTGAGACGAGATTGAATTCGGAGCCCGATTCCGATTCGAATCTCGATTCTCGTGATCGGTGATTTTTGAAGTCAGGTCTCAGCTCGAGATCCTGTACTTGTACGGGCGCCTGGTCCCGTGGAAACCGATAGCCAACCTTTGGCTGAATAAGCTCTTAGAGAGCTGGAAAGCATCTTCGAATTCTTCGGAATTATTCTCGAAAGTGAGCGCGCAATACCTCACTGTAAATTATCTACCTTGGTAATTCCATATAACTCTTTGGAAGATATCTCAACGTTTGAGCGGTAGAATTCCTCAAATTTCTATTCCCGGCCACCGGACTTTGAACTCGCCCTGAGTTGAACTTTACTGAACTTTATCAGTTTTTCTTACGAGTAGACTCACAATTAAACTGCGATTGATTCCAGTTTGAACTTTTGACTTTGACTCTCGCTAACTCTTCCTGAGTTAGGCAGATGTTTGAATGATATTAATTTTGTACATCTTGTGAAAAAAAGTTCATTAACCAAGAAGTCTTAATTAAAATTAATGTCCTGTATTGCTGTGTCTGGTGATATCTAATCACACCCCAGTATCACTGGGCTAAGACCCTACAATTTCCAAGTAGATTTGTAACGAACTTACATATTGAAGGACAATTCTCTTTTGCATGCATTTTAGATTGATGACTTGTTGAAGAGTACTCTTATTACATGTATATCTTGTGGCTATCTGTAGGTTCGTGTGTGCTATGTTAGTTGCGAAATATTAATCTTCCTGTTATGTTCTTGATAACATTATCTTTTGTTTTGGTTTCTGATCGAAATCCTAATTTGTGTTATATGGTATTAAACTTATGAATTTTTATTATGTTATAGTTGATATTTAGTCTAATTTAGTACTTGTGTTATTTTAAATTCTGTTATCGAGTGATTTTCGAATTTTGTACTTAATTCTATTCTGTTTTATCTTATGTTATATATGTTTTGGTGAATCTTCCCCTTGCAGGTTACAGGTAGTACTATGGTAAGGACTCAGCTACAAGACAAGAGAGTTCCAGTTTCGAAAGCTGATTCACCGTGTTTGTGGACCTGAAGCACTGTCTTCTCAAACGTCCCTCTACTTATGTGGTGTTGAACATTAGAGAGGGGTTGCCGGTCCAAATATCGTCCTCTCGTCATCTGATCACAGTTCAAAATTGTGAAGTTTGTCGTAAAATAGCCTTTGTTTTGCTATAATTAAACTGTCGTTAATATAAATAAACTAAATTACGAGGAACTTTCCGAAATTAAGTTTCGTCATGCGTTTTCACAAGGAAGCTTTATTACAATCCGAAACATGCAATGTCTCAACAAAATACAAACTTTTGGCTATTTTTCCGCATATTCGCCACCGACATTGACACATTTGACGTACAGTGAAATCAATTTCAAGACACCATCCTGATAAAAATCGGTGCCCAGCGAGCGATGGAAGTTCTTCGCAGCCTGTTCAACCTCTTCATTGCTTCGGAAGTGACGTCCCGATAGTACTGACTTCAGTGCAGGAAAAAGGTGAAAATGGGTACCGAAGGGCCTCACGCTGATCAAAAGACTGCAAGAATGGCAATAAGTCTCGAGGGGTTTTGTTCTTGGACAACAATGCAAGACCCCACACAGCAAGGGACACAAAAGAACACATTCGTCGCCTGGGATGCGAAAGATTGGATCACCAGGCCTACAGACCAGATCTTTCTCCATCAGACTATCACTATTTTCCTGCATTGAAGTCAACACTATCGGGACGTCACTTCCGAAGCAGTGAAGAGGTGCATCAATCTCTGAAGAACTTCCTTCGCTAGCTGGGCACCGATTTTTTTATCAGGATGGTTTCTTGAAATTGATTTCACGGTACGACAAATGCATCAATGTCAGTGGCGAATATGTGGAAAAATAGCCAAAAGTTTGTATTTGGTTATGCCATTGTATGTTTCAGATTGTAATAAATCTTCTTTGTGAAAAGCATGACGAATTTACTTTCGGAACGTCCCTCGTAAACTAAAATGTTAATCCAAAGTACACAGCTCAAAAATACTCTTAAAAATAAACAACTAACTATTCTAAGATATTCTAAGAAGCCACTCTCTCTAATCAACGAAAGCAATGAAAAAATTCTTCAAAATGAATAGCTTAACGAAGGTAAATGTTGGATATTCTAGCCTGATGCTTCTATTTCATCAATCTCTTTCAGAATAGGTACATGCCAATTAATTTATTGCAAAGATTTACACTTATTAGACAATTAATTTCTTCCTTTTCTCACCAAAAAGTTTTATTTATGAGTAGCTGTTATTTTTTTATACTTTTATCAATTTTTTTTCATGTTACTCATATATTTGCATTCATTTTTTATTATCGTCTATTTACGAAAAATTTAAGACATGGAAATGCATTGATTTTCCTTAGGAAAATTTGTAAGCAAAACTGTTAGTATGCGAATTCTATTGTAGATCGATTATTTACAATATTTTAATTGCCCTCGATGAAATTGATATCAATTAAATCAAACATCATAATAAAGTAATAAAATGCTTATATTTACACAAATCATTCGTAACTATAAAAATAACAGTCGAAAGTAAATACTATTTTAAAACATGCACTGTTTCCAAGGAGAAATCACAATATTGCCGATAAGCACTATAAGCTCGACATTCTAAACGGCTTCTTGTCTGTCGATACACAGTTACTTCTCGAATAGAAGCTTTCCACACTAAGTTTAAAAATTTACGCACTTTAATTTAACTCGACTTGTTTCATATTTGTCAAGATAGAATTTTGTGATCGATTTTTCCCTCACTTATTGATGTTGTATGTTTCTGCTTTCTCGAGGAAAATACGCTATTTTAACATTTTTAGAACATTCTTTCAGTTAATCGATTAATGTAATTAAATTTGGATTCCATATCAGTGCCAACATCTGGTAGTCAATTTAAGAAAAATTGACTTGAAATTTTCATGTTATTTATAATAATGAGTTATAAATTAAAATAAAGAGTAGAAAATAATTAAAGTAAAAAAATTACTGAAAAATATAAAGTAAAATGTAGAAAATAATTAAAGTAAAAAATTACTGAAAAATAGAAAGTAAAAGGTAGAAAATAATTAAAGGCAAAAAATTACTGAAAAATTTAAAGTAAAAAGTAGAAAATAATTAAAGTAAAAAAATTACTGAAAAATATAAAGTAAAAAGTAGAAAATAATTAACGTAAAAAATACTGAAAATTATAAAGTAAAAAGTAGAAAATAATTAAAGTAAAAACAAATTTCTATTTTTCAGTATACTAATAAAAGCGTGTTTTTAAAAACTGTTTTTATTTTATTTTTAGTAAAATGCTAGATAGTTTTACTATTTACTCGAACAAGTCATAAATTTAGTTATACACAGTTTCAGACGAAATTTAGTGAAATAATTATGATCTAAACTATCGTTTGGAGTTAATTCTACATTTGAAAATTAGCAGCAAATGATTCTTCTTAGATTCACAGCAATAAATTAAATATAAAAAAACTTGTATAATTCATAACACAATTGATTAAAGACGGATAACAGTTTTCATAAATAAATTTAAAATTAGAAGCAAACAATATCTAAATACAAATTCTTATAGGTGTTTAGAAATATTTAGAAAAATTCTCAATAACGTTTTATTTGCGAATTACATCATTCACACTCAATATTTTTAGTAATTCTTTAAAAGATTTGGAAACAATTAAGCTAACTGGTGTCTTTCGACGAAGATCGGGGTATCATTAAGAGTGGAAAGTGTTGGCAGGAAATATTTTTAAATTTTGCTACTAAAGCGAAAATAATCTGACACTCACTGTCATTTGCTGCTAAATTAGACTAATTACTTCCACTATAGCTTCACAAATCTTTGCGGAATGCTATTTTGAACGATAAAGTTTGCCTGCTTGTAATTGTTTCATTTCTTTAATAAATTAATGAACAAGCAAGGTCGAAATTTTCATTTTCTTAAAGGCATGTTTCTTAAAAATACAGCAAAAATTTCCCAAACAATTTATTAGTATAATTTGGAACCTGTCTTAAAATATTTTTGGTGCTAAGAACATTAGAAATCATTATTTTAAACACATAAATATACTTTAATTTAGATATTAGTTAAGAAAATTGATTAATAATCTTCTATCATTGTTAATTTTATGCATGCATGCATAAAACTTGAATAAGATTAAAAGCCAATGAATAAGTGCATACATAATTTAAAATGGATGAATGAAATATAATTTAACAGGATTTGCAACTTATATCTTAATAATGGTTGAATTCTTTTACATTCTTATGAAAATATCATGTCGATTACCGCGGACCTAAGTCTATTTATTTAAAATTAAGCCCATTTATGTTATATGTGAGGACTTCTTACAAAAATGTTGAGTTATGTAAACCTCATTAATTTTTATATAAAGAACTGAAGTTGTGGCAGTATTTGTAAAGCCATAAGTATTGTGACACCTTCAGTGCCTAAAAGCTTCTTAAGTGAAATATTCTGGCAATTTATCAAATATTTTGCCTTTTTCAAGTATATAAAAATTATATAAATACTTTTAACTTGAGTGTGTCATTAATTCCCACATAATTTGTAGCTCCCTACCTCCCGAGAAAAAAAATGTACCTTGCCCTTCCTGTTGTCTGTGTCTTTCGTGCGGAACGTTTGCAATTCCTGGGCGAATTCCTGACGTTATTCTGGTTTTTTAGTTTTATTTTTTGGTAAAATTTTTTTGCGGGGACAAAATGATTTCACAATACTGCGCTCTTTTCACATGTTTTGTCCTCTCGTCAAAACTTTACTAAACACCAAAAAACACATTAACTTCTGTAAACTGAAAATATGGAACATAAACAAAAATGAAACATTTAAAAATACCAAAATGTGAAAAAATGGTAACGCTACATTATTATCTCGTTTAATAATTGTTCTGGCTTTATTGTATAATATCATTATAACCTTTTTTGACAATGTCTGTTGGTACAGCTTTGGCCTCGGGCGTTCTAACACATACTAGAGAAACGATGATAAGCGAGCTTTCATACACTAACATTTCTTGCTACAACATTTATTAAATCAACAAGCTGTCAGAGACATTATTTTAGTCATCGCTTGTTCTTAGTAGTGAATATGAGCGTTAACGATTTGTTTAGTAACTTCCATTCCCAGACCGATGTTTGCACTCTGTGGAATATGTAATTTAAGTGTCAATGGAACTTGGAAAGGACAACTGCAGCATTCGCTTGACCTACTAGTTAATAATCAGTCATATCTCATTTTATTCAAACTGCTTCTTTCTTTTTTTACGTTGTACATTGCGATGATAAATATTGTTACAAACTCGCTCGGTATGCGTACGGTGAGAACAGTCCAAGAAGCAGGATAATGGAGAAAGACGCTTTATTCACGGATACTTCGAAAACGCGAAGCACAGGTGACAGGAAAAATTGCTCTTGCAAAAATTCGCAATAAAAACAGAAAATCATTAATTAATAACAGTAACAACACTTTACCCGCGTCTACCAGTACCACCCGGCGTCTACCAGCTTACTAACTTGCACTGCGGATACAACTCCAAAGACGATCCCAATCGATCAGCATGTTCAAAGTCCAAAGACGATTCAACATGTTCCAAGGCGATCAAAGTCTCTCTGCCCTGTGATACGAGCACATTTATAGTCTCCCCGACAAGCCGTGACGTCACATTTAATCATCTGGAGAAATCCGGATCTCGTCCACCAATAGAGATATCGAGAAAATTCTATTATTTTTGAGATCCTACTTTTTGTAGCCAAAATGATCTCCAAGTTTGTCGCCAAGGTCGGGGCTATATCGGGCAAATATCTCCATACCTCCGGCATTCCCATACATACCCCTATAGAACTCTCTTCCCTACCATAAGACTGACATTGCTGGGAAGCGACTTTCCGTGTTCGTAACAATATCTATCATGCTCGTTCGATGTCATCATAAGTAGAGTCAAATTAGAGCCATTGAAGGTTCCAAGTATTCGCTATAATTGACCAATTACGCATTTCCCCCTTCCCTAACAAATCCTGAAATTGCGCACGACCACTAAATCGCATGAAGGAATAGAATAGATTTTTTGCAATTGGTCACAAAATTAGAGTTCTTCAGATCTTTAGATCAATATAACAAGCAACATCACCTATCTCATTTTTTTTTTCAAGTTTCAAATAGAAAGGAAATAATCAATTTTTCTCAACCAATAACGAATATTTCTGAATTTTTTTCAAATATGATATGAAAATGCGGTCTCATGTTTACGTTACTTGGGCATTACCTTCACCCTCTTTGAGCACGAGGACATCTATGCCGGTTGGAGTAAGAGCAGTAAGTGAAACAGGAAGTTCAATATCTTGGACAACTACAACAACTCTCTTGTTTTTCTTCTCATTTACCTTTATTGACTTACCTACTTAATGTACATCTGCATTTTCTAGTGCTGTAAAAATGCGTTCACCAGATGGCTAGAGAGCTTCAAAATGAAACTTATTGGGAAGATTGCTTAAAAATTGTCTCTATGAGTCAAAGAGAACGAGAATTCACTACAAATTATTTCTCTTGAAGCGCCTGTGACGTTCTACAACCTCGGTGTTGACACTACTCGATGTACGCTTCAAAAACAACTCTTTCTTGATCATTTAAAACTTCTTGATTTAAGATATGTAGGTGTTGTAAACATCACGAGAAGTCCCTTTCTATGGTCATACTACACGATGAATAAAATCCCCTCCATCAGGAGCAAATAACACGTTGAGATAGCTATTAACTTGTTGTTCTGGAAGTGTATTAAAGACACTATAAAACGCTTCTTTCTCTTTCGATCTCATAATGCTGCTGCTATCAAATAAAGCCATGGGTACTGTTGCAGGCTCGAATGCAAAACAATTTTGTAAGTTCTCAAATGAATGTACAGTGCGCACTATTCTCTAGAAAAGCTGCGTTGTATTAACTTCAATAACATCTTTTCCTAGTATTTCTGTGCAGCTTGACGATGACATGGTCTTAGCCATGCCAGCTCTTTTCAGCTGGAGAGAGCCAATTTATTTCACGTTAGTTCTAATTTTTTTACAGAAACTGTACTCCTACAGATAAAGTTTTCTAGAAACTGATAGCTTCGTAGCATCTTATGCAACTAAGCCAGATGCGAGTGAGAATAGAACTTGCATATCAATAAAAGGCGAGTGCCGTCGCAACAAGGCCTCGATTTTTTTGCAGTATATTTCACTAGGTCGTTTTCAATTCGACATGTTGATTGGTGCAAATTGTGAACATGTAGCAGAATTTTGCATTTACCTCTTAAGCATGGTGGTAATGGGCAGGTTTAAAACCCACCTATTAAGATGCTATTAGAAAAACACCTCTTCCATCTGCAACGCCTCAAACGCTGTTGAAGATTTTCATTAGTGTTTGCTTCATAACCATGTCTGACCAAAGTCCGCACCAGTTTATATTTGAACGGCGAATAGCTGAGGAGCTGCTCCGAGTGAATTTACAGAATTCCTCAGTTGTTTTTCTCCAGTACATTCATAACCTGGAGGTATAATTGACAAACCTTAGCGTAAGGAAAATTTCGTGTCGCATGAAACACTGGAAGAATTCCTTTAACGCAGTTCAAGTGAAAGTTCCGATTACCCATACATTCTACTTGATTAAAGTTTAGTTCTAAGAATACAAATTCAGAGAGCACTGCAGATATAATTCAGATGTTTTCTTTCGTTGCTAAGTCTTTCTATCCTGCCAAAAAACTGTTTTTTCTTCAGCTTTGTAAAGGATTTTGAGGATTTTTCTCCAGGCACTCAAATGCCGGTTGACTGGTCTCAAAGTTTGAGAGAATATTTGTCATATGCTCGTAATCTGCTATTTCAATGTCCTTCTCATATATTATTATTACAGAAATAGGGTCAGAGTTGTACAATGGGCTTGGATAATTCTTGCATAAATGTGTCCTGAAAGCATGTGAGAATTGATGCTTCAGCCTATACAGTTTATCGCGTAGCTCGGAAATTCAATTATTCTTCAATATAAACCTGATCGATCCAGCTCAACAACAAACAGAAACCTTCCAATAAAATGATGATATTCGAAAACATTTCATTTTCTAAAGTATTTTTAAATGAAATAATTTATGTTGAAATGTAGCGTAAACATTTTTTTCACATTTTCGATACTTTTAAATACTTAGCCTTTGATTATGTTCCAGATTTTCAGTTTACAAAAGTTTAGGTGTTGTTTGGTGTTCAGTAAAGCTTGAACTTTGAAATTTCTTTGCTGCCGCTTCTAAAATGAAATGCATAGAAATAAATAAAAAAAACATACACTAAGTCACATAGGCTTTTAAGAGCAGCACTGGTAAAACGAAACGTAGAAAAGCACTGTATTTCAAATGATTAACTAAATAGTATTTCTTTTTTAATACATTTTAAATTTGGTAGTTTAATAACTGGTTGATTTCAATAAAAAAATTATCATGAAAAGAAATGAAATATTTTAATGGTAATTTTATTTAGTTTCGATTAAAATATATTATTACAAGAAAACTATGCTAGACGCAAGCTCAAATCTAATGTAATAATTTGTAGTAAAATTAATTACCTATTTTTACCAAATTCATAGCTGTAACTTAATTTATAAGCAAGACATAAGCGTTTTACGGTTTGGCTCTTTCGAAGTTTTAGGGGGGGAGCTCCCCCCCCCTGGGTGGCGGAAACAGTTTGATTCTCATATCCTTAAGGTCAAAGGAGTACTTGACCTAAGTTTAAAAATTTTATAAATTTTTTCTCCTATTTTATCTAATTGCAGTGGACTACAAGGATAGAAAGTAAATATAAGAGATCTAAATCAGAAATTAAAAATATATATAGAAGTCATGTATTTTTTCATTTCTTTTAAATATAGGTCTTTAAGTAATATATATTTTAAAAAGTAATTAATTTAAATAGCTAATATATTGCAGATTTATTCAATTGATAAATAGAACATGAATAAAATGTCCATTGTTTTCATTAAAAAAACTTATTTATTTGTTTTTTCTATATCATAATACTAGCTTGTCCAAATGACGTTTGCAGAAATAAAAAATGTATTGTTGCAAGAATTCATTCATTTTGGGTTTTTTAATTAATATCTTTTTAACTAATTGTAATTTCGGAATTTAAATAGTCAAAATGGATTCCTTGGATTATTCCCCATCTCTTGGCATTTTCGGCGCGCTTCTCCGTTCAGCTGTTAATAATTGTTTTACCTTCACATACATACATACACGAAGAATTTTAATAGTGTAGATTGTCAAAATGGCATCAAGACGCCAGTTCCACACACAAATTTCACAACGCCATGCAAGGGAACTTATATAAATTTAGTTCTTATATGATTAGACTTTAGAACTTATTCTTGCTTGTACTTCCGAACGGTGTAACTATATTTTTTATAACAAGTTTTCAAAATATTATCATAATTAATATTGCAAAAATATTTCAATGAAAAATGCTAAATACTGAAAGCTTCAAGTCATTTGTGACATTCTAAGTACCTTGATAGCCTCACTATTCAGTAATTGTTTTAGTAATCACTGAAATTTTCAAATATAGGACGGGTAAAAAATTATTTAGTTCTTAAAGGAGTGTATTTTTTGAGCTTATTCTTGCTTTAACTTAACAAATGATTACTTCTTAATAGAAAATAAGTAAATAAGAAGACATGGAAGTATTTATCTTTATTTCTTAATTGTTATTACGATTGTGAAGAATTTATGAATAAATATTTTGAAATAACATGAATTTCAACAGATGGAATCCATTTCTTGAGCAAATTATCCTTTTGTTTCAATTTTCTTGAAATACAAAGAATAAAAATAACTACATTGAACTGCATTTTACAAATGGCAATTGAAAAGGGATATTGCATTGGTATAAACTGTTTTCAAAGATAATTAGCAGCTCAATGAAAGTTTTATAGATTCCATAGCATCCTTTCATTTGAGATAATGATGATTAACCCTAATTATCTATAACAGTCCTTCTGGTACATTATAAATGCTGGAAGTAATTCGACGACTTTATAATTGTAATTTGATGTAGCATAACAAGCCCATAACTCTTATGAATCCTTCTCGATACAATCACCATTAGTTTCAAGATCTCATTAAAATATTCAATGGAATAGAATTTGAACTGATCTTTTAAGAGGTTAAGATAGTTTGTACTTGTTTCGATAGTGCAATGACTTGAAGAGATTCATTTATTTGAAAGAATAATAATAATTATTATAACTGAGGAAAAATCTAATTATAGTTATATTTCATATTATCCAATAGTACAAGCTTTAAGAAATTCCCAAAGCCAACGGCAAATTTTTTTTGTCTCCAATTTCTTGATTTTCTTTTTCCATTAATTTGTATTTACAGCTGTGTTTCTTTAATCCACTCTTCGCATTCTAGAGTGTATTTTCTAAACATTCATTCATTAAAAGAATGGTTAAAGTTAAAAAATATTTCAGACAACACACATGTAAAAGATAATGCAACGAGCTTTCTAATTAAGATAATGCTACTTAAAATATAGATAATTAGTTACAGTGCAGCTAAATTTCTTACTTTTGATTAGAATTACACTCCTAAGAAGTCTCACTTAATTAAAAACCGTCCTTTCTTTTCTGATTATCAATAAATAAGGGGAAACAAATGCATTTCTTAAATTTTGTCTTCCTGTTAAAATGAAATGGGAAACATGCCAAAACTTTAACTTATTGCTATAAAATATCAAGATGAAATTAGCTTGCTACCCTTTGAAACATTGTGAATTTGCAATTTATTATTTTTGCGCTTTAGGAAAAGAAGTTTTGTTATTTTCGAAAAATCATTCAACTTAAAATATATACACATTTGCATTTAGATTCTAAAAAGTATTAAAATTAAAATAAAAGTTTAGTGAGAAAAGAAGCTTTAATTTTAGCATATAATCTCATTTTTTTGTGTAGATTTAGCAAATAATTACCAATTATAAAGAAAATTATAAAAAATTGCTTTCACTTATCTGTCCACCAGATATTGTAGAAGCTATTTAAACTTGTCGTCTTGCTAAAATGAAATGGGAAGCATTCTAAAACTTTAAATTATTGCTATAAAATATCAAGATGAAATTACTTGGTACCATTTAAAACAATGGAAATTTACAATTTATTATTTTTGCAGCTGTAGAAAAAGAAGTTTTGTTATTTTCGAAAAATCATTTTAAATTAAAACATATTCAAATTTGCATTTAGATTCTAAAATGTATTAAAATTAAAATAAAAGAAGAGTGAGAAAAGAAGCTTCAATTTTAGCAAATAAACTAATTTTTTAGTAGATTTTAGCAAATCATTACCAATAATAAATAAAACTATAAAGAAAATAGCTTAAATTATCTTTCAACCAGATATTGTAAATTTTTAAACAATCACTTCTCGAACGCGATAAAATAAAGAAAATTTCTTGTTAGAATTTAATTTGAATTTTGAGATAATAATTACACCCTCGGGAAATATGAACTTAATTTTAAATGAATAAGTTCTTAATTCTTTCCAAATAATTTAGTGAGTGTTTACTATTATTAAAAAATGCCGATTCAGAATTAACAGTAATATCGCTTTCAGGAGTAATAAAATTATTTTAATAGAATTTCCTGCAACAAGTCATTGATTATGTTTAACGAGTAAATGCATTGAAGGCCTTGCTTTAAAAAATACTCATTAGCAACATTTACTTGAAGAAATAAATAGAACCCTTAAGATAAAAACTCGCTTCAGAAAAATGAAAGGGAAAAAACGTTATTCCTGCTGTAGAAATACAAACCTTTTAGAGCTTGAATGCAGGAACGCATTCTCGTATTTGTGCTTTAATAGAGTTATTTTTAAAAGCACTCAAATATGTGTTTAGAGTTGCAATTAATGTGAGAGTAAATGAACTTTTTCTTCCTAAATTAATTACGTCTTTTAGTTTAATGTTATTACAGCTTTAAATGTTTTTTCGCTTTGAGTGGGTTTCTGGTGTCAGTTTTGAACAAATGTTCAGCTTTTTATTTATTTTTTAATTCTTCGATTGAAGGAGCTTTTAATTGCTTTAAAAATTGACATATCCAGCAGATAATTAATTTCAAAATATTAAAGTATTTTTAATGTTAAAAAAATGTTCTTCTTATTTTAAAGATCTTCTAATTTTAACTTGCCATTTAAATAAATAGAAAAACGTATTTTGTTTTTGTGGTTCATTAGTCAAAATAAGTGTCATGATGTTAAAAATAATAATGTACGGAAAAGTATGAAAATGTACTGAACGCGATGCATTTATTATTGAGCTTGACGTGAAACATGTAGAAGTACACTAATGTCCATAAATTAAGGATAATGAAGTTCAGGCAAAGAAAGAGACAGAAGCAAAACAAATTTGACTTATTTGTAAAGTCTATTTATTAAACAAAAGGTAAAGAGCAAAACAGATGCTATATGTTTGACATAATTAATAAAAATTGCGATTTTTACTCCCTGGAGCAAATTTCAAAAAAGAACCTATTTACAAAAAACAGTATGACATGGTTAATATGATGGTTAATACGGAGTATGTCTCCCGGACGATGCAATACAGGCCTTACAACGCCTAGGCATGCTGAGTATCAAATTATCAATCTGATCTTGGGGAATATTACACCACTCATCAAGCAATGCCCTCCGAAGTTCCAGGTAGACAGCTGGGAGGGGGTTGACGGGCTGCAATTCGTCGGCTAAGCATATCCCACACATGCTCTATTGGATTCAAGTCCGGTGAGTATGCTGGCCAATCCATACGGGTGATATCCTCCGACTAAGGCATTCGTCTACAATGTTTGCACGGTGAGGACGGGCGTTGTCATCCATAAACAGAAATTCAGCACCCATGGCTCCCCGAAACAAACGTACATGTTGTTCCAGAATGACATCCCGATAGATGTGGCCGTTACACTCTGAACATGCAGGTCAGTTCTGGAACCAAGAATAATTCCTCCCCAAACGAGCCATCCTGCACCACTGTAACGGTGTCGTTCAATGGTGTTCTCTTGGTGGTAACGGGTACCTGGCGCTCTCCATATGAAAGTCCGGCGAGAATCAGACTGCAAACTAAACCTGGACTCGTCGGAAAACATCACACAAGACCACTGTTGCGGTGTCCACAATGCATGCTCTCTACTCCAGGCTAATCGCAGGCGACAGTGAGTTGCGGTAAGTGGAACACATCTGACAGGCCTACGAGCATATAGACCAATGTGCCCTAAGCGTCTGTACACGGTCTGCCTTGAAACTGTCGTACCGGTAGCTGAAGAGAGCTGACGAGACAGGTCTGATGCTGTGCTCCGTCTGTTTCTTTTGGCAGTAACTGCCAAATACCGGTCCTCATTCGGCGTTGTAACTCGGGGGCGACCTGTGCTGTAACATCTACTCACATTACCATCATCTTGGAATCGTTGCCAAAGCCTGGAGATGACACTCTGGGCGATTCCAAGTTCCTCGGATACTTCCAGCTGGGTACGTCCACATTCCAGTCGTCCGATAATTCTACCACGTAAAAAATCATCCAAATGCTTCGTTTGTGCCATAACTATGCGGTTATTGCACTGAAAGGCTTTTAAAGCGCTTGTGAACAATTTTACTTCTTTGCCACCATTCCTTATATACCCCTCTCTTACACTCTCGTCATTGTGACGTACTATCCGCGCCATCTGATGGTTTCCTGTAATTTGCATATTCTTCTTCAAGATGTGTGTGATAATTCTACAGGTGAAATTTTTATTTTAGAGTTCAATTTCTGTGTGATTCTGAATTATCCTTAATTTATGGACATGAGTGTATTATGATGTGTATAACTGTTAATATGGTCTTTTGTAGGGTTCTATGTACTCTCAAATATATTGAAACCCAAGTACGCTTAGCGCTCCTAAGCTGAATATACATTCTTACTTGTGATATTGTCTTCAGTAAAGGCATAGTGTTTCAAAACTCGTATGGTGGGTGTACGTGAATGCAGTCCAACAAGTAGGATAATAAAAAAAATAAATCAAGTTTTACTCTACTAAAATTTCAGCAAGGACTCTAAGGTAGCATAGGTAACAAAACTGAACAGCACTTTTATAAATTAACAGCGGAGATCACCAATAAATCTCAGTCGCAGCACTTTCAATTGTTTCTCAGTTCACCAGCTTCACTGCTTATCTAAGTCCAACTGCCCCACTCTTGGTTTGAGAGCTTGCTTTTTTACCTTTTCAACACAAAGTAGTAATCTCTAGAAGGTTCTTGATATTTCAAGCTCCTAGTAGAGATAGGACTGCAATTCATGACTTTTTACAAGATTCCTTTTGTCTCCAAAGACGCCAAGTCGCCAAAATGGTCGCTAAGTTTGTCGCCAAGATTACCATGTCAGGGAAACAACTTTACAACTTCTTAACAATATTTACTTTTTCCATTTCTTCCAATTCTGAAAACCATTTTTGAAATGTGTATGTCTGTGAGTCTTAGAATCCGATGAAGTAGCAGCTAGGCGTATAAAATTTGATATGCTCTCGTTACACCAAAATCTTAGATTTCTATCAAATTTTCAGCCAAATCCATTAAAGAGAAGACTGTCTGTCGACCTGTATATTCATGCAAATATGTTAACATGTCAACTCAAAAACGCTACAATCAAGATAGATGAGATTTGTTTTGAGAGCTTTGATACCAAAACAATAAATCTATATGAAATCTTGAAGCTCGACAGTCAAAAGAAAAGACCTTAAATGTACACCCCAATGTATTCACAATGCTACGAATCTAAACATAAAACGAGCTTTATTGTGTCAGCATACGGAGAAGTTCTTAGAAACTGTCCCGCTGGTTTATTCGTAGAACTCACAGTTTTAGGCGTTAATTTAAACCTATAAAAGTGAAGCTGTTATAGTTTTACTGAATTATAATAGTTAAGATAATTTTTACTGCCCATTGCCTTTTAAAGAAGTGCAGAAATAAACCATTTGTATGATCTCGAATGCCAAATATGCTAGTAAAACTTTTTTCTCCGGCATTGAACATTCATCCCTGCATGTAAGCGTCTTTAGTGCCATTCACACTTGAAATGAGGCGTTTAATTACTTTCACCCGCTGAGCAGAGACGTAAAATGTATTAGCTCTCGGTGATTACTTTTGCTAATTTAATGGCTTACTTCCTTCTATTCACTCGGAATATGTACTTAGTGGTGACATTTTGACAGATAGAGCTAGCGGCTACCTCCAGCCGCAGTGCGAAGAAAATCGGTGCAAGTCACACCGCGATTTGTCATACTTCAGATTCAGAATTTAATCAAGTTAAGTTAGAAATGAATAAGAAGGAATCAATATGGGTGGAAACTTCGAAATGAAATGAAAATGAAGGTATTCTTGACTCTCGCAGGGATAAATATGTTTGATTCCAAAATATCTTCACACTAGAGCTTCCTAAACCTTTCATTCGTGACCCAATTCGGCTGTAAATATATTTTTCACCATCTATGAGTGAAAAATTAGTTCAGGATTCTAAACTACCTATAGATAGAAAAAACGTAGAATAACTTAATAATAAAAAATAAACTCGTTAAATATAATTATATACCTATCATATGGCTTTACTTGACTCTTGTCATTTCTTCATTTATTATGGAAAAACCCATTGAGAATGTGATAACAATATGAATGCAATTTGGAAAAAAATATAACATGTGGTTTTTGCAAACAACTATTCAGTTATTATTATTATTATTTTGTTTTCTATTAATAAAATAAGAAAGAAATTTTTAAAGTATACTCGATTATAAAATTTTAGTTTATAATAGTTGCTTAATTATTTAAATGAAAAATTTAAATTGCACAGTGCGATCTACAGTTTACCGTGTTGCCTTTAATTCGTTAGAAGATATATTCAATTTCTTGACTTCAAACAAAGACACATCAAATTCAATTTTAAAATTCTTAAAAATGTTGTCTAGTAATTGCGTCAAAATAATACATTTATACCTAAAGATTTCAGCGAACTTAATTATTTTTATTATCAACCATTAATTAAATCAATGTCAAAGTATAAAGTTATGCGCTATGTAACAGTAATATATTTATATGCTTAACAACGATGTATGTTACAGTATATATAAAATATTACATGTTATTTCAGTTATTATACATACAATTAAATTTTTATGCGTTATTTCTGTTACTAATAAAATATATTAAGTCGATTCTGGAATCTCAACTGCTCTATGACGCAAACAACTTTAAAAGCAATCTTGATTTTTGTTGTCATGAAAATATTTGAGGAAAGTTGTACTTTTATTGCAACATTTTTAATCTGCTGACGTACAAAATGTACTCTGTGTTAATACTTGAATTAGAGCTAACATGAAGGAAATATGATTTTATAACTATTCTTTATACTTCCATATTTTAGGTGTTAAGGATGTCCTTACAAGAAAGGTTTAATAGGGACTCATAAATATACAAATAAGCTTTATATATTTTAAAAAATCATTTTATTTACAAATATTAGATTTCAGTTTCTTAATTTCTCAGCATTATAGTCATCCTTTACGAAGCCTAAAACTATTGCATCCTCTTCTCTACTATTCGCGTATAGAAAAAAAGATATAGGATTCGAACATCTTTTCAATCTGAAATCTCCTTGTAAAAAAAAGCAAAATAAATTAGCATATATATATATATATATATATATTCAAGAAATCTTCCATCTTCCATTTTCGTTTGTTTTGTGTTTTTAGAGGGGATGACGGCAATTTTTAACGGATTTCGTTTGTCGTCAGCAGAAAAAAGCACAAATTAATATCATGAGCGAGCTTCCCTTCCTGACGAGCGGCTCGCTATGATATTTTTCAATTTTTTGGTTTTTTCTGGTTTTTGTCTATTTAGCCATTTTGTCCTTTTTTACTGTTTTTGAGTTTTTATTTTGTGTATATATGTTGGTTTTGATATATATATATATATATATATATATATACAAACATATACAAAAACAGAAACAAATGCAATAACCAATTAAGAAATTAGTTTTAATCAAATAAATACTTAAATCAAAGAAGTAATATTTCAGATGAAATAAACTCAGGAAATGGACACTATACGATTAACAAAAATTCTAAAAAAGATTTAAATTTGAGGAAAAACTTCACAAATGCGGTGGTGTTTTGTTTTCTTTTGTTAATATATATATATATATATTTCAATTTATTAAAATTTTTGTCTTTTGTTTCTTGTTTGTTTTGATATATATATATATAATAATGTCAATTAGCAATCTGAAATAATTAGTAATCCGGATTAAATTACTTTTTGCAAAATAGTCGATAACTTTTGCATAGATAGGATGAAAACAAACGCAACATGATTAAAGTTCCTAGGAATTTATTGAATAAGTTTTAATAAATAATATTAATCTTGGAACTGCAATTCAAATTATGTATTTTATTTATAGGTATGCATGATTATTTAGCACATTCAATATTTATAAAATTCAATAAAATTATTCGAAGGTCCAAGTTTAAAAAACAACATTTTTTGGAAAAGCCCTCATCATTTTGTTTCTCTTAGTGATCGATAGAAATTCTACTCACAGCAATGCCGATATCTTTCGAAATCTTAGTGGCTTTCGAATGAAATATTTATATAATCTGCCCTAAATATCTGGCCTCCAAATTATAAAAGAAAAATTATTCTATGATTCCCAGATGCGCAGTAAAAAATTATTTACTAAATGTATTCATATTTCCTCGAATATTAGAAATATTTACTTGCAATTTTAATATAATAATTTGCTAGCACATTGGCACATTTTCTGCAGGATTTGTATAATTTGGTCGAAAACTCGGTATGTTATATTTTAAAAAACAGGCGGAAAAATTTGGGATTTAAAAAAAAACTCTTTATATCTTCCAAAATGTACCTGTTACTTTTACAAAAATGAATGGAAGTATTGCGCACAACAAAACGAAACCATTGATGGAAGCTTTAAATCAGTATCAGCTTTCTGTGAAACAGAGTGAGCAGAAATCATTTTCTTCTTTATCAATTTCTGGTCGGACACAGAAGGAATCCCCATGCTGTACGAATGTTCTTTTTCAAATAAGTCCTGTTATTCTGCCTTATATTTATCCTTTTCTCTGTATCTTATACAACTCAATACTTCCGTTTTAGTTAATAATCTTCTTTATTAATTTTAAAACTCAAGCAAATAGTATGTCCTTTGTAGACTATTGTAGCTCTCACACCATTATCGCCCAAAATCTTTCAATATGCAGCTCATGAACCCAAAAACCACCTCAATCAAGCAGCCCATAAATTCCCACGTTTTCCCAATGTCGAATAATTCCGCAATTAAATTTAAACCTTTGATTAGAGTGAATCACCAGTCGGGTGGGCCGCTTCCCTTGACCGCATCCATCTGGAAAATTGGATGCTTCAGGGATCCACGTTCCTCTCTCAAATCCTAGAGATTAAATCTATGTCTGTCTTCAAGGCTCTACACTTTGGTGATGTAGAACAAATAATCAAAGATGAGGTTGCTTGTAAGAATAATTTTGCATTTTAATACCAAAAGACAGGATGATGCTTTTTCTTTCATGCCTCTGTGGATTTCTGTGTAAAAAATGAGATGATTCTCAATTAAATATGCTTTGTTAGCTGTGAATAGCTTACATGACAGGTTATTCATGCGTATGTATTTTGTGAAAAAAGCTTTGCTTGAATTCGGCAGAATTTGTAAAGAACTAGGTTAATAATTTCAATGCAAAATTCATGGCATGGAGTGTAAAATATTCTTATTGGTTGATGAAACCTTAAGGGATGATGATAAATCAAAGATGAGGATGTTTGTAAGAACAATTTTGAATTTTAATACCAAAAGACAGGATGATGCTTTTTCTTTCATGCCTCTGTGGATTTCTGCGTAAAAAATTAGATGATTCTCAATTTAACATGCTTTGTTAGCTGTGAATAGTCTACATGACAGGTTATATATGCGTAAAGGAAAGGAGGGTAAGAGTACGCACCTAGTGGATTTTTCGTTATAAAAATGAGAATTGAAAAGTCAGAGCTTCGAAAATATGCTGAATCATAGTTTATTAACTTAGGAAGAAGGGTACAAAAAATGAAAATTTTAGCTTTAAAAAAAAATATATATATATTACGAAACGCAAGAAAAAAATACCAAATGCGTACTCTTACCCGACGTGGCGGGTAAGAGTACGCAGGACGTGAGGTCAAGATTAAGCATCCTGAAAATTTAGCATTAGTCGCATACAAATGCTCCACTGCCTTCGTAACTGGAACATTCCTCATGCTACCACTCCTTACATAATCCACACTGGATCCAATCATCATCATATGTTTGTTCGCAGCCTAATCATATTGCTCCCTCATTATTTGGATTTCTATGGACTGGAAACTTTTTCTACAGACAACAGCTCTTCAGATTATTATCCCAATCTCATTTTTTAAATAATATTAATAATAATGATAAAATAAAATGCAAAGTTTTGTTGGAATGGCTGCTTCAAATTACAGAACGGATAAGAGTACGCATATCTGGTCTATGAGTACTCTTAACCGCCGATGTATTGCTTCTCTAAATCGTCCATAGATGGCCGTAGAATTCACTAAAGTTAAATTCTAACGTGGACACGTTGTTCGGAAGGGAACAAACCTCATAATGATATTTACTTTGAAAGAAAGCATTAGTCCTTTATTTACAAAAAAAATTAAGATTTCTTCAGAGAAAAATTACACGTTAACATAACGAAATCATATATTACCTGATAAATGAAAGACAGCAAGGATGAAAATAACTATGGCGGTCACTTAAGATAGCTGAAAACACACATGCTGATATGATCACACTTGCTTCTGCTTGCATTGTTGCCAACAGGGGGGAAAAACCCCTGCGTACTCTTACCCGACTGTGAAGAAAGCTTTGCTTGAATTCGGCAGAACTTGAAAGGAACAAGGTTAATAATTTCAATGTAAAATTCATGGCATGAAGTGTAAAATATTCTTATTGGTTGATGAAACCTTAAGAGATGATTATACCATAAAATTTACATGTAGCTTCAACATGATGTTGGCTATATCATATTTATTTTAACGAAAAATTCTTGATTTCGACAGATATAGTCATATATAAAGCTAATTAATTTTAATATGGAATTCATGGCAATAAGAGCAAAATATTATAACTGATTGAAGAAATTTTAAATAATGACTATACCATGAAATTTTTATATTACTTCAGAATTCAGGTGACTTCACCTTGAAACCAATGGCTACACCATAACTTCAGAACCAATGTTTCTTTTAATATACCATTATGGTTTTATTACTAGTAGTTCCCTCGCTCCCCCTCCCCCAAATAAAAAAAATCTAAGATTTTTCCTTCATCGCATTTTTTAAAAATCTTAGCAAATTTTATTCATTGTGAAGACATCATTGTTTGTAGGGACACCGGACATCATAATTTGACTCTCGAGAAGATACACTGGTGTACAAAAGTTTAGTACAATTCTTAAGGTGGGTCAAATTTGGAGTTATTATGGATGCAATGGTTCGCAATCAGTTGAGGAGAGCCGTGGAACATATAGTATTCGGAGCTCACATTTTGCAGTGAAAGTCTCGTCACGATGGCATTTAGGCGGGCGACCATAAAGTGATGAAGACGGAAAGTGATTTTGACTCATCCCGTTTCACAGAAAGCTGATAACTAGATGAAACTTTGATCAAGGGTTTCGTTTGATGTACATAATATTTACATGCATTTTCGTAAAAATAGCACGAATATTCGGGAAAATATAAAGGTGAAATATGAATCTTGTTGATAGCTGTTTCTCCTGTTTAGTTCCATCTAATCTTGTTTTTCTCTTTTCGTGAATGATTTTTCGATGATTCTACAAAACGGTTCATATTATAATGTAAGGCTCTAATTATTTTGGTAATAAAAGAGTGAGTGGCAACGGAACATTAAGGTTATGACATCAGAGTTGCAAATAACCACAGTTCTCTTATTGCTATCCGCATTTCGCTAGATAAATGTTATCTGTTTTTATAATCTTTGGCTATCTTTTAGTTCTAAATTTATATTCAAACTCATTCACTATCTAAATCATTTCTTTTATACCTTATATGGCGCATTAGGTAGGATTTTGTGTACCTAAAGCAATTTGCCATTTTTCTTCAGTAATCTCGCCGATAATCATTGAAATGCGGTCAGATTGGGGTATTGTGAAATGAGCTTCTTCTAAGAGAGCGTCTTTTGCGTAAATATAATCTATTAAGCTTTCGTTCCTCTTAAGTTTACGATTACTTTGATGTTCTAAAAATTCTTGCACTGTAATGCGCCTTTTAAATATTGATGTGATAGCAACTTTCCACTCAAACCAGTCATTATAACTGAAACTCTGAGTTATTTGTCAATCTTTAGTTGTTCCGGCAAGACATGAGATAGTATTTGCCAATTTTAATTCATTTATCGAGTTTGCTAGGGTAGAAATTCTTTCAACTTCTTTTATCCACTCAGACGCATTATCCATTACATTTCCTTGAAATATGTGAACAGAATTTGCCGTATCGTTAGTTGATGTAATTTGTATTACATTTGTCGAATTTATTTGTCGTTCTATTAATTGTTTTTGGATTCGATTAACGTAGTGAGAACTGAAGCAATATTTGGACCAGTTTTTGAAGAAGGTTATGGAAGTTGGCAATTTTTTAATACTTCAACTTGTTGGATTTCGTTCAATAAATCAGCGCTGTTCGGGAATGTTTCAGAAATTTCATATTGATTTGCTAATTCAGCAACATCTCTACCTCTTTTACTTCGCCTATCTTTAGGCGGCATATCAGGATATTTTGAAAAAGATGGCACCAAAAATCACAAAGAAAAATTCAATCCTTAAATTACTTGTTTAAAAAAATCATCAATTTCACTATTAAATAGCCATCAAATTAAAGTAACTTTTCCAACTCACTTCGTTACAACAAAGAAGAAGATGGATCTCAAAACACCTTGTGGATAAATATTACAATTTAGCATATATATATATATATTACTTGCTATGGAGATCAAACGATTTATAAGGCTGGTGAAATTATCTTGGCGAGATCGCATTTCTTGGCGAGAAGCGTCTGATAATTCCATTTAGGCTTCACAATTACAAGCGAATTTTTAAAGTTCTTTAAATTGCCGACTGCGCCATATAAGGTATAAAAGAAATGGTTTAGATGGCGAATCATTTTAAATATAAATTTAGAACTAAAAGATAGTCAAAGATAAAAAATAGATAGCATTTATGTAGCGAAATGCGGATAACTATACACAGAAATACATAGCGATAAGCGAACTGTGTTTATTTACAACTCTAATGTCATAATCTTAATGCTCCGTTGCCACTGACTCTTTTGTTAACAATTAATATAATAATTATATATAATTAACATAATTATTTTATTACAGAAATGAAAGATATAGAAATAAAACATAATCACATTTTTCTATTGCTTCAAGAAATATTTCAGCCAAATTTGAAGGAGATCGAACAACGCATTTGTTCGTAATCGCGTAACAGACAAATTTATAGACAGACAAAGTGCTAAATGCTGGAGTTAAAACATAGACCTCTCTTCGCTCGGTCAAAAACTAAAATTCCCATAATTTGTTTTGAAAAAAAAATTTATATATCGTATGTTTAGACTAACTTCTCAGTAGCCTAGTTCTCCTCAAAAATACTTCGTAGCAGCATTAACTATTGGATCCATCAAGTCTTTATGACCCATGACTTGAGCTTAAATGATTTTATAACCAAGTGGTTCGACCTTACAAATAAGTTTAAAATTTTCTGTAGATACTTGAACAATGACATACGCATTACCTAAGTACCATGCAGATATCTGAACTATATCATGTACAAACATTAAATAGTAAAAAACAAAATCTGCTCATGTATCGAAAGTTAGTTTACGAAACAGCTATATTAATTAGTAGCACTAAAAATAGATTTGAAACATTGTTCAGATTTATCTGTTCTTTTCAGATAATTATGCATTCAGTTTCTTTAATATTTTATTTTGCAAAGTGCTAGCAAAATTATAGAAACGAAATATTTAAATTAAAAAATAAATTATGAGATTTGAACAAAAAAGTATTAAGAAAGTAAAAAGTGTCATTAAAACACAGCCGAAACTTGTTGACGCTCATATAAAGTTATAATTGTTAAAATTTGAATATGCTTATTAAAACTACACTAAATTTTAAACGAATAATAAAACAGTTAAATAAAAATTGTTAGATTTTGTTGATAGTTCTATGATACCTTAGATATATGATACACAAAAGAATTACAACACATGATTAAATTTGAAATTTTTAAACGAAGCCGACTTGCATGTATATAAAGAGATTTAGTTTTTGAAGATGTAGAATTCATTTATAACATAAGTGGTTTTGTATATCGAACAATAATTTAATGCATTTATAATGTTTCAGACAATAGATGAATAATTAAAATATAGAACCATTCAATTTTAAAATCGATACTTGGAGGCAAAGTATAAACGCTTGCTTAAATAATATTTTGAAGGTCCTTTGTAGAATTATGATCATACAATTAATTTAATACTATTCAGACTATACGTTTTGAAATATAATGATAATAACTTAATACTATTCAGAATATATATTGTGAAAATACTGATCGAAATTTTACTCATGTTCAATTTTATTAATGAATCCCGCATTTAAACTATTTGTGTTCAAAATAATACTTTAATTACCTCGTTTATGGTAAAACTATTTTAAGCTAGGATCTAAAGATCTCTCTAACTAATTAATTGTTTGTAAATTTCGCTACATTTTTACGAACATTAGAGTTTTAGGCATTTTTTTCTAAAATTCAAATTTCATTCTTTTCTATTATCTAATTTATCAAGCAAATGAAAGGATAACTATGTATTGCATCATTTTTAATACGGAATAGGATTCTGCAAAGATTTCTCAAGCTGAAGTGGAACTAATTACTCTAATCTAAAAGCAAGTAACAACGAGTGCTAGTTTATTTTCGCAATAACAAAATTTTAGAATATTCTGTACAAGTAGACCCCCTCCCACACCGAAGGAAAATGTGATCATTATCGACATCATTAGTTAGCTGTATTGTGTTCAGATTTTTAAAAGATATATTGAGGATATTTATAACGCTAGAGGTTTCACAATTAAAATCTTATTATTATGTTTTCTTAATGTTTATATACAGCCGTTTGAAGTTGCTTATAGATATTATTTGCTTATAAATTTTTTTTTTCATTATTTAATTCAGCCTTCAACTAATTGAAAATATTTCCACTTATTTTTCATTAACGAGTATGAGTAAGTATTGAGTTTTTCGCAAAATTTATTTGATACAAGCTGTTATATTAGGGGTTGCTCGTGATTAAAATACTTTTATGTTTAATATTTTTAATGTAAAAACTATTTTTGTATAGAAAATTATAATACGCAAAATTCTTTTATCTTCTGAAACGTTTTTGTACTTCTTATTCTGTTCATAAATAGAGAAGTATAAGAAAAGTTTTGACGAATGTTTTGGGACAATTAATTAAATATTTATTTTTTCATTAATAACAAGTGTTAAAATAAACCAGATCAATAATTGTTCCTGATATAAATTATGAATCGTCAGTTTTTAAACTTTTCTTTAGTGTTCTTACAGAATTCTCTTAATGTGTTCTACCAACAGCTCTTTGTAAGCATTTATTTCAACAATAAAAAAATATATTGTTACAAAATGTGAATTTTATACACAGTTTAGTTTCTTTAATTATTAAAATGAGAGCCACAAATTGAACGAAAATGAAATTTTTGTCACTGAAAAGCTAATTTTTGAACTTTAATACAGTATAAAAATTGATTTGTAAGGTAATATTTTCAAAAGATATAACGGAGAACGCAAAAACATGATTAAGTTTTAATTAACCAAAGTTTTAATTAACTTTTGGGATTTTAAAAGTTGACAGTGATCTTTCGCTTTCTATATAAAATATTTACAAAAATAAACAGAAATAAAGGTAGATTAGTTCAAAGTCTCACCGTTGCCTAGCAACGAAGTGTCTATAAATTTGCTTTATTTCAAAATCGTCTGCATTTAATCAATTGTTCATTCAATTTTGAAAAAAATAATAAAAATTGAAGAAAACATTACACAGTTATAAAACTGGTATCATTGAGAAGATAAAATTTTAAACTTTGGATAAGATGGCATAAAAATATTTTTTGTGGAATGATGTGCTCCGACGTTACTGCGGAAATGTGTTCGGTTCGGACTGGTTTCGGTTAATTTCTAATTTATTGGATGTTTAATTATTTTTAAACTTTGAAAAGTTGACAGGTATCTTCCTCTTGTCTTAAATAATAAATGTGTAAAATTTGGTTGAAATTGGACCAGTGGTTTAGGAGGAGATGTGGAACATACACACACACCTACATACATACCCACAATGACTTTTATTTATATTGAGATTTATTTGCCTACTTATTAGAAGCGACTTTGTAACTTTATATGTCTGTCTGTCAGGGAACATAGTAACTACAAAGCGTAACTACCTAAATGGATGAAATCGGGCATATTGTATTATCATGAGAATTTTTCACTGGCTGACTGTCTGTCTATTTGTATATACAGGGTGTTTCGAAACTCATGAGCAAAAATTTAAGAGGTGATTCAAAACATCTAAACAAGCAATTTTCACCATACAATGCGTGGGCGGAGAGCAAGCAGTGAACCGCTAGGAGGTCTCCGTTACTGTCGCATGAAACAATAAAACACCAAACGGATAGAGAAGGTACTAAATAATTTTATTGATAGCATGTGTGGCAAAATTACAGAAACTGCTTAAAAGAAGACATGAATGTTGTGCGTATTAGAAATGCCTTCACGAGTAAAGGTGCTTTCATACGTGAATAATACATGTGCATTAAAATCAGGCTGCGCCGCTAGCTGTTGCAAAAACCAACGTGCAAACTCGACACGTGGCGAATAATCTGCAGGTGTCAAGGCTTGCACTTTCTGTACATGTTAGGGGTGTAATCCTTCGTCCCGTAGTACTCGCCAAACAATCGAGTGGGGCACATTTACGGCGCAGGAAACCTCTCGCGTGCTAATATCCGGACGATCTCCCACTCCTTGCAGAATATCCTCTACAATTTGTGGCGTCCGCACACTCCTGCCACGCCCTGTATCATGCGTGCCGGTGACAAAGGATCCCGTTTCACACAGGCACCGATGCAATCGCTCGAACAGTTTTTGGTCTGTCACGTTTCTTCTCGGGAAACGTTGCCTGTACAGTCTTTTGGCTTCCGAATCATTCCCATTCGCAAGACCATACATAAAATGCATGTCCGCCTTTACCTGATTACTGTACGTCGCCATGCCTTCTGAAATCCACGGTAGAAATGACGACGTGTACGAAAATTCGCGCTTTATGCTTTCCATTACAGCGCCGTCTAGCGGTTCACCGCTTGCTCTCCGCCCATGCATTGTATGGCGAAAATTACTTATTTAGATGTTTTCTATTAACCCTTAAATTATTGCCTATGAATTTCGAAACACCCTGTATGTTAACTCAATAATTCAAAAAGACAAAAAGCTGGAAAAATGAAATTTGAAATCTGGTCTTGGCATCAAAATTGTAGGTCTTGGTCCCAATCTGTCAAAGGAAGAGGACCTAAATGAATACTTCATTCTTTTTTCTTGATTCTGATGAGTACTTGATACGATGAAACTAAACACACAACACTCCACAATGCTGAAGTGTCCGAGAATGTCGAGTGGAGAACACTTTTGTACTCGAATGAGTATTCGATTCTTTTAACTATGCGATGAAGCTGAACACATAGTACGCCGTATTGCGGAAGTATTGAGATGGACGAGTGATGAACACTTTTGCTGTTTTTTGCTTTTACACAATGCAGCAGATAATATGAAAAATATGAAACCTATATAAATGATTTAATATTTAGAAAAACATGCATCGGACATGGAAATAAATACGAGTGCATTTTATTGTTTTTGGGTTTACATTAGAAAGCTGTACCTAAGTGTCTGTAATTTGCGATGCAAAAATCAAACCAACTGCGATCCGCAACGAACTACAATAATTAATTCTGGAAAATTATAATCCCTTTTTGTAATGTTTTGTAACATTACTAAAAATGTGTATATTTTGATTTTCCTTTTCATAACTTCATCCATTTCTTCGAAAAAATAAAAGCAATTAAAATGTGGAAATACTCAATAAAACTACTTTAATGTAAATTAACTGGAGAAAATTTTAGATTTCTTCAAGACAAGCAAACAATACTTTGTATTAAATTTATTTTTTCACTGTTTTTAATTTTGTTTCGCTGCTTTTATGTACTGTTCACATTAAAGATTTCCACGAATGAATTTAATTACACTTTCATTTCGTGAAAAAGAATTTCTGTTTCAGTAAATTTAAGAAATAACCCACATAAGTAAATATATAATGAGTTTTATAACAAAGACAGAGTTACGCAAGATACTGAAAATCACTTACAATATAACTGTAATTTGTTCTCTTAGATAACTACCGAAATTTACGAAATCTTAAATTAAAAATCTTCTTTTCCTTTTTAATTGTTACTAAGTAATTCATCGCCTACGTATTTCTAAAAATGTATCTTTTTATTAGGAATAAAGGCAAAGTAATTTCACATCTCAGTTGTTATAAATAATCCAGATCAAAACAAATTTTTATTCTTTAGGAAAATGTATTAGCTTTGTAATAATGCTACTCAATGCGGTTAGTCGGCTTTGAAGAAAATTGTTGTTTAAAATGTAAGGTTATTTGTGTTAAATTTCTAAAAATATATTCAAGTTAATACAAGCGCGGTGTAAGATAACAAATTTCAGTAGAGGAAGTAGAACTTTTATGTTCACTTTAAAAATACATATTATTGCAATAATAAGAAGATTGTAAAGGCAATAAAGACCAATTTTCTTTCACCTAAGTATCGTGATTTTTTCGAAAGCTATGACGTTAAGGACATGACAAAATAAAGAAATTTATGTGACTCGAGTGCTTCAATTTAATTTGTATTTTGAACTAATAATTACACCTCAGGGACAAATAAACATGAACCCATACGAACAGTATACAAGAGCTCTTAATTTAGGTATTTTCTCCTAGTTATTTTGCTCGTATTTTCTATTATTAAAAACAGAGAGTAGCAGAATGGAAATTAACTGAAGCTTCTTTTTCAGGAATAATGAAATTACTTTATTAGCATTTACTGATGAGCAGTCATTAATTATTTTTAATGAGTAAATTCATTTAACGCCTTGTTTTTCAAAATGCTCGTTAGGACGACTATTTAGTAAGAGAAATGTATATGACTCTCAAGATAAAAACTCACTTTAGAAAACGCTGGAAAAGATAAAAAAATTTAATGAAGAAAAGAGTCTTCTGCAGAAATGCAAGCTAGAATGGAACCAAGTTTTCTCGCGTTTGTGCTTTAAAAAGCCATTTATTTAAAGCATTTTTATACGACTTTTGCGTTGTTATTGATTCGGGTATAAATGAATGTTTTTTTTCTCAAATTAATATCGTTCTTTTGTTTATGTTTATAAAAGTTTTAAACGTTTTTCGACTAGATTGAGTTACTTGTATAAGTTTTCAAGAAATTCTTATCTCGCTATCGATTTATTTATTTAATTACTCGACTGAATGAAGCTTTAAGTGTTTTAGGAAATTGATTCATTAAGATGATGCCTAGTATGAACTTTAGGATGTGTTGTGTTTTTGAGAGAGCGTGTATTTGTGTGTTTTTATGTAATTAAGAAGCGAAAAGTATTTTGTTTTTGAAGCAAATTAATTAAAATATTTAGTAATTCATCATGCAGATATTATATACAGTGAAGTAACTTAAATTGATATTAGAAAAGTTTATGTACCACCTTAAAAATTTTAGGTTTCTTAGTTAGCGATATAAACTCCTTTACAACGTGATTAATGGTCTGTATGAGATATACTCGCTTGGTTAACCCTTTGCGGACATTGACGCTACGGGCAACTCTGTTTTTGAGACATCTCGGTCCCTTTTTGTGGTTTGGATAGCTGCCCGTAAACTTTTGCGGACAGGTGACTTTTTAGAACACTCAGATTAGGTCCGCTCACTTTATTCGTTATCCCGTTTTTTTACAACTCTGCGCTTATTTAAATATAGACAGCTTTATCTTTTATTGTAAAATAAGATTAGAGGTTGAATGGATGGATGATCCGAACATTTGTGTTGGAGTTTGAGTCGCTATATTCTCGTGAACTGGATTGTCCTTCACGTCAGTCTCAGATTCGGTTCTTGGTAGCTGTACTCAGTCACTTCTCCATCGAGATTTAATGCATCAGATCCATCCTCAGTGATATTTTCTTGATAAATTCTTCCAAAACAGCCGAATATTTCTCTGTAGGGATAGTTTCCCGTCGTTTCGTGATAGCCAGGTTGGCTTATGGAGAGCATTTCATGCACTTTCAAGCGCGATCAGACCGAACTGACTGATTCATCGTCAGTGGAAACAATCGGAACAAGTAGGAAAAATATTAATACAAGGTTATAGGGGGTGGAGAGCTCTCTATCTTCGATAGTTTTTATTTAGTTTATGGTCCATACCCACTGGCGCAATCTGTACTCCGTACCTATTCGCAAAGGGTTAAGGAAGTCTCAACTGCAACAACTTTCATGTTGCCTTTTCCATACCTATTTTCTTGTCAATAACTCTTATTGTAACTAATACTTTTTAATATACTGTACATTAAAATGCCAAATAACACTAATTACAAATACAAGTAAGTGCCCACATCGCCCATCCACTTAATCACAGTGTAGCAGACATTTTGATGTCCCTCTAGCTTAAAACGTTTTGGTTCTTTATCCGTTGCTTTTTCAATTTCGTAGACACTAATGACTATCTTGAGAAACAATGTCATTTTATATGATAATGCTCATCCAAGTTGTCATATACCTCTGCACAGATGATTTCAGAACAAACCTTTTACCGGTACTTGTCCAAGGAATGGTAGCATTAATTGTTTGAGCGTGAATATAATGTTATTTCTGTTTATGCCCATAAATAACCTGTCAACTTGTGTTGTTAGAGGTTTTCTCTAATTTTTGAACAGTAGTATAGTTAAACAGAGTTTCAGAATGCTTTGACCTACAAGGAGTTTTCACAACCGACAATGTTAGATCTGAATTGTTTAATTTAGTGCAGCGTTATTAGGCTGTACCAATAATTTCGCCAAAATTCAGAGGAAGGTGGAAAAGAGGGAAAATTAGTTAAAATAAGAGAGAAATAGAGCTGTTCCTCTGCAGTCAGGAAAAGAGGTTATTTAAAACATATATTTTCTTGCATAAAATTTGTTAAAATTGTCTTATTCTGATAACTGTGGTGTCAAGAACCAAACTTAATTAAGCACTTAAACAAGAATTTATATACAGATCACTTTTGTTTTTCTGTATAAAATAAAAAAATACAGTCAATTATAATTTACTTTTACCAAGATATACTAAAGGAATTTAAGGATGTTACTTTTCGTAAGCAGTACAAAATATATGTAATTCAAGTGCTTAAATTTAATTTGAATTGTGAGGTAATAATTGCACTCTTGGGGAAATTAAACTCAAATCGAAAGAACCAGTGTATAAGAGCTCTTAATTTCAGTTTTTTTCTCCAAGTTATTTTGCTCCTGTTTTCTGTTACTAAAAACAGAGATAAACAGAATGCACATTAACGGAAACTTCTTTTCCAGGAATAATGAAATTACTTAATTAGCATTTTCTGGCAACAAGTTATTAATTATTTTAATGAATAAACAGATATTACGCTTTGTTTTAATAAATTGCTCATTAGATGACTTTCCTTAAGAAATATATATGATATTTAAGACAAAAACTCACTTTAGAAAACGCTGGAGAAGATAAAATTGAAATAAAAATAAAGAAGAATCTTCTATGGAAACACTAACATTTTATAGCTGGAATGCAGAAAACTATCTTGCATTTTTAATTAAAAGAACCATTTATTTAAAGTTTTTGAATACATATTTTGCGTTTTCATTAATGCGAGTGTTTATAAAATCGCTTGTTCTTCTCAAATCAACTCTGTCCTTCTGTTTATTGTTATAAAAGGCTTACGAGTGCTTCGCTTGTCATAGGTTTTCTTGGTGCAGTTTTTTAAGAAATGCTAATTTTCTTATTTATTCTGAAATTTTCCAGAATAAATGAAATATAAATGTTTTCCGCAAACATTTATACCAAGGAAATGCTAAATTTAAATCATTTAAGATATTTTGTTCATTGCTGAAAACAGTTTTTTATTTTAAAAGAAACTCATTATTTATATTGCCTATAAGTCAATTATATAAAGAATTGTCTTTAATTTTTCGGTTCATTAGTTAAAATATTCATTTTTAATTTCCATAATAAAAATAGATGAAGACCTTCTGATTCAGGAGATATAGATTAATGTAAAATGATGAAATCAAAGTATAAAAGAAACATAAACACACAATTAGAAAACACAAAATATACATTTAGTGAAAAACACATAATTAGAAAAGAGTTTCATTACTTTAAAATTTTTTAATTGTATATGTTTTGGAAATTTATTAATTCTTCGAAAGCATTTTAATTAACGTTTATACTTCTTTGATCTTTGTTTTATTATTAATGAATTAATTAGGAATGACAACATGTAAATAAATATTATTTAAAATCCTATCGAACTAAAAAAATGGCAACATATCGGCTCTTTCGGTTTCTGATGCGCATATGTAAATGTAAACTATTATATAATTAATTGTGTGTGTTAAATGTATAAAAAATAGGCAATTAAAGTTCTGGCCATTCATCAATCAAAATTCGCCAGATAATGTCACCAGAGTCACGACGTCAAGTCACAAATAAATTTATTTATCTTTTGATTATCAGAGAATGCCGAGTAACAGAACTGAGTTGTCATCTTGATGAATGATGTCTTAAAATCCCCTGCATCGTTCATTTTCGTGTTATCTTTCCATAAAAAAAATCTCTATACATTTCTGATGACAATAAAATAGTAGCATAATTTCACATAATATTGGCTCTTTCTTTTTGATGCGTATATGTAAATGTAAACTATAATATAATTAGTTGTATGTGCTCAATGTATAATAAATAGGCGTTTATAAACTTTCGGCATTCGTCAATCAAAATATGCGATATTATGTCATCAGAGTCGCAACTAAATTTATAAATCTTTTAATTATAGGAGAATACCGAGTAACGAAACTGAGTTGTCAGCTATTTGAATGATTCCTTAAAGTTTCCTGCATCGTTGAATTTCGTGTTATCTTTCCATAAAAAATCTCTTATACATTTCTGATGACAATGAAATAATAGCATAATTTCGATGCGCTTCTTCTGTTAAACTCTTTACAATTGCTTTGTCATTACTTTTTAATTATGACTCGCATCAAAGACATTTGATAGTACGTATGCATATACTTTCATATGCTAACAAAATATGGAAATATGAAAGGTATTTAACGAATAATACGTGGGAAATATTATGTATTGAGGTTTTTAATTAAGACACAGTATTTTGACATACCGAAACTTCAGTCATTGAAAATTAGAGTAAATGTGCTGCGTTTTTTAGTTTTTACAACTTGCATGTGAAAAATAATAAGAGAGAGTATTGTAATCTTTAAAAAAATCGATGTCAAGAATTTGATGAATCTGACGTTTTAGACTTCCATGAGACCGAAGGAACCATTTTCGGAATTATGTCTGTCCGTCTTTGAACACGAACACGATAACTCAAAATACTAGATAAATGAAATTTGGCATTTGTCTTTATCCTGCGCCTTCATCTCTTCCTCATCTCACCATCCTTCTTCTTTGGAGATGAAAGGTCTCGTTTCCCTAGTTCAACATAAAAATTCGCCTCCTCGTCAGTCTGTCACCCTTTTATGAATTTAGAACTGCTCTAATCGTTCTTTCAGTACTTTCTTCCAATATCCACCGTGTTTCACCGTCTTCAAATAGAGTTCCATTGACTAAATCTTCTTCAAAATCAAATCGAACTTTTTAAAATTCTGTGCTTCCCATTTCTCTGTTTTTGTGTACATAATTTTATTTTATATAATTATTTTTATTTTATTTTATTTCATCTTTTTCCTTTCATTTCTTTATTTTTTGAATGGATTACTTTACTCATCTTACAGTTTTTCCATTGCATGTAGTTTTAATTATTGTCCAGATTTTCATGAGCAATTATGTAATTTTATCTTTTTTCAAAGTTTTTTATCAACATGCTCTGTGTTACCAAAAAAAATAATGTGATGCTCAATAGCAATCCTTCCTAATTGAATAGCTCCTGTTAACACTTTTATAATTAGGCAGAAGTGTAGGGAATTTGGCAAAGTCTAAGAGAGGTCATCACTTCGGGTGCTGTGATTTTTCTTCCACTTCATGTCCGCGACACTGCTTAAATAACCTTGAGGTTATAGTTGCAGGGGCATGGAGTGGTGTTATGTTATGTGTATCAAATGTTGGACGAAATCTGTCAACGGAACGACAGTTTGTCGGCCTTTCTATTCGTATGTACGGGAACACGAACATTCGAAGATTGATCGATGAATTTCGGTATATAATCTTTAAACTAAAAGTGTTGATCAATGTCTAATTTTGGATTAAACCCGTTTAAAGGCAGTCTGTCTGTAGGTTCGTCCATCCTTGCATATGTGTGAACACGATAACTCAAAAACACAACAAACTAGCTAAATAGATTTTGATATGTAGGTTTAACACCAGAATTGTAGAGTTGGATCAAATTTCGTATCCAATCTATAGACGGGGAGAGATCCAAAATGCATTCTTGATTCTATTCACTAAAACATAAGTTAACGCTATAAATAATTTAAACCAAAATCGCAACACATTATGTACTTTTAGAGAATTTTAACCCCTTCTTGGTCGGCGTCGTATGTCACACGTTCGACTCTTTTCTGCCCGTACGCTATTTAAATCCGTAATTAAGTCAACGCAACAATTAATTTTAAATACATTAATCTTCTGGTTACGCTTAAATGTCTCAAGTATCCTTTACCATCTTAAATAGATTGAAATAATAAAAAATACATGAGATGGGAGGTGGTATCTAATTAGTAGGTTAAATAAAAACATAAGTGGTTAAAAGGAGAGCACTCCCACCTGTGAAGAAAACCCTTTGAGAAAGCTGTGATAATTTTAGCGCATTGTTATTATGATTAAATTGCGATACAATGTTTTCTAATTGCATTTTCTTCAAGGCTTCCTTTGAATTTGTTATTTTTGCAAAGAAATACAGATAGGGATTATTTTTTTTAATTCAGTGCCAATTTCCTCTCCCCCTTTTACTAAATTAGTATGCTTCTTGCTACTTTGTAAGCTATTAATGGTCGATACAGCGCTTGAGCAAAATAGAGACTGAGGATCTTAAGCTGGGCATTCACGAGAAGGATAGGCTATGCCATTTGTCCCATGTCTGGTGTTTTTCCCACCCATTCGAGTCGAAAAATTACACACATCATTCACTGAGGTTCCAAAGTACGCAACCATCACTCTTCGATCCCCCCTTTTCCTCGTCCCCCATAGAACGGATTTCCGATTTTCTATCCTCGAGGACCCAATCTAGTTAAAACCTTTGTTTTGCCGCTACTCTCGCAGCGAGGCCATTAAAAATTCATCTGGCCATTCCAATCAGTCTTCAAACTATTCGGAATTCCATAAGTTTAATCCATTTGAGCCAATTTTCATCGGTTTTTAAAACTGTCGATTGGGTTTTCCTTCCCGTATTCCAAAGATTCCAGAGTGGAGCAAAATAATCTTTCGTTACCTTTAGTCTGTACTTATCTTTGTAGCTGTAAATAAATGCCTTTCGTTAAAGCTGCAATATTCACTACGTTATCTTAACCTATATTTTTGATCAAGTATATTATTTAAAATAATGAATCATCAGCACTCTGCTCATGAAGAGACATTCAAAGAATTGTGCTTGTGTTATGAAACAAATGATTTAAATAGAAAGCAAGCAAGGATATTCTATTCCTCGGAAACAAATCCTTGTAAACTTTTTGCCATAGCAGTTAAAATTAAAAAGACAAATTATTATTGTATTTCACTCAGACATAATTCTAAGACAGTCACTTTCCGATTGTGATTAAAAGAAGAAATTTATATGACTCGAATGTTGGAGTAGAATTTGAATTTTTAGCTCATAATTATACCCTCGGGAAAGATAAGCATCGGACAAAAGGAGCAGTAAAAACTCTTAATTTCATTATTCTTTCAAAATATTGTGATCCTGTTCACTTTTATTCAAAAAACACACATTTAGCTTCTCTTTCAAGAATAATGAAATTGCTTTATTAGTATTTCCTGACAAGCAGTCATTAATTATTTTTAATGAGTAAATGAATTTAACGCCTTGTTTTTCGAAATGCTCGTTATGCAACCATTTACTTGAGAAATGTATACGACTCTCAAGATAAAAACTCACTTTAGAAAATGCATTGCAAAAAAATCATCTGCGGAAATGCAAACATTTTAGAGCTTGAATGAAGGTTGGTTTTCTCGCATTTATGCTTTAATGGGGCAGTTTTTTAAAAGCATTTGAATTCTAGTTTTGAGTTATTATTAATGTGCATATAAATTAGCTTTGTCTTCTCAAATTAATTATATCCTTTTGTTTGGTGTTATAATGGCTTTAAGAGTTTCTTGCTTAGACAGTGTTTCTGATAAATTTTTAACAGAAATGTTTATTTTCTATTCTTTTTTTAATTCTCTGACTGAGTAAGTATTTTATTGCTTTCTGAAAATTGTTATGTCAAGCTGATGCTTAATCTGAAAAACATTAGACTGTCTCGCAAACAGAAGCTGATTAGCTTATTTTGAGAAAGAAGCTCATCAGTTTATTTTGCCTATCAGACTTAAAAACTGCTAAGTTTCTTCTGTTTTTGCGACTCATTAATTAAAATATCCACGATCAATTTTCATAAAAAATATCTGGGAAACAATTGAAATTTTTTTGACGACCCAAAAGGATTGAATTTTATATGCTGATTAAGACATAACACGATATCTGGAAAAAAGCAAAGTTTCAGAAACAAATGTTGCTTTTTTAATGTTGTTAAACAATATTATTTAGTTCAGTTTTCATCTTGCTTGATATTCTAATAAGTTAAGGATGCATTTTCTTAAACTATATTTTACAACACTTTAATGTTTGTCTGATGTTTAAAGTACATAGCTTTTATGGTAAATCTTTTTGAAAGTCAATTTAATAATATGGAATTATGAACTATTATGAACTCTTTCTTTGGTTTCTATTATTTGCACTTGTAATTTGGCAGAGATTTTTGCAGGCTTTGCATCGTGTTAACTGAAAATTTAATTAAAGAAGATGTAAGATAGCATATATTGAATAGAAATAGGAATAAGATATGAATCTGATCAGGCTTCACAACAGAATTACATATTAGACAATTATATAAAATCTTCTGCGTTACTGACGACGAAACAACTTTGCGTTTAAATTTATCGTTTTCCTATATTGGTGTATTTTTTATTGTTTTGTATACTGCGTATTGTTTCTTTTATTTACAGTTCTTGGTTTAAATATCAGCGGATGCATTTTTTTGGTATATTTTCGCTTATTTAGCAATGTTGTGGCACAATAGAATCCTGTTATCCGACATTTCTTTTCAACCGACAACGGTTCTGAATTAATTAAAGATAAATGTATAGAGGAACTGGTGTAAAAACGGGCACCCCTCCCAAAGTGGCTATGGGAGGTGCTAAAGACTGGCCTCCAGGACTGTAGATGGTGCTACTTATTGGTATAAGATAGCAGAGAACAGTTGGAACCATTCTTTCAAGTAGTGTGGATGCAGCGTGAGTTATTGAGCGAATTGGTGTTATTCTGGACTGCAAACTTTTGACTGGTATGTGAAATCGTTTTCTTTTCATGTTCTTATGGTTAGTTTAAAATAATTTTACAGTGATATCCGGAAAGCAGAGATCCTAAGCTACTTTTAGAAGCACTCCTTTAGTCACGCACGCTTTTTGGTTACATGTGATCTTTCTTAGGTTTGGTTAGTGTAAATATGGGCACCCTTTCAATGCCAATTGATGAGGCTGCTGAAACACCGAAATGTTCCCCGGGAACTTCAAATACAGTTTCTCCGTTCGACATATCTCCTGTCCCCAACATTAAGAAGAGAACCACTACTCGTGGACGCAAAGCAACAAGGTCCAGCCTCATCACTGGATCACCATACAAGGATCAGTTGACTAAGTCTCTTGAGAAAAGTGCTCCCAAGAAGACGTCTTTGAGTGTTCCCGAGGTAAGAAACCGGCCAGGGAGCAGGGGTAGGAAGACCCAGGGCCTTCAAAAACAGAAAATTCGACCCACGAAACGATACCATTCATCATCGGACTCATCAGACTACTATGATCCTTCCCTTGTGGACAGCGATGATGATATCAACCTGGATATCAACGATGGGGATAAACCAGACTCGAGGAAGGCAACTTGCATCTTTTGTGATGGATAGTTCTCTGAAGACACTCGCGGGGAAGTGTGGGTTAAATGTGTTATGTGCCAAATGTTGGCACACTTAGATTGTGCCGGGGCTGAAACAGCCAGTTATGTTTGCGATTTCTCTAAATAATTTTTTTCTGTAATAAATAAATTCTCTACTATTTTGTATTTTTTATCCTGTTTTAAAACATTTTAAACTAATTTTTGCGACTCTTTTGGAGAGGGCCCATATTTGCACCCCATTTTTTCTGGTGCTTTTTTAAAAGCTTTTTGTAAATATTCGTTTTCGAATTGAAATAATTGGTATTAATCATTGCTTTGCCTCCTATCATTTAGTAAACTTGTAATAGTTGTCAATGAAGGTCAAAAATTCAGAATTTTTCAAAATGAAAGTAACTTTAAGTCAAAAACAAAAGAGGGGGCCCATATTTACACCTTTTCCTCTATCTTTCGATAGATACATTTGAAAAATCTATTCTTTATTTTTCTCTAACGATAGGTAGATGTTTGTTTCATTATTTGTCGGGTTTTAAGATCGGACACATGAAGCCCCGGAGGCCACATAGGTAGCTTTGTTGTAGATTCCAACCCGATTAGACTATTGTGGAAGTAAATGTCGCTGTTAAAACCCTGTTACTTTGATGGGCCTTTTCTCAAAATCTGTTAAATATTCATGTTTGAAATTTTTTATACAAGTAAAGTACATCTTTCTCATTATACTGAAATTATTTTAGAAAAAAATTCACAAATTTATTTTTTGCAATTTTTTTTTGTGTCAGAACAAAAATGTGAAATTGGACATTTCTATGTACCTTTTCTCAAAATCTGTTACAGATACATGTTTGAAACTTTTTATGCAAGTAAAGTACACTTTTCTAATTGTACTGAAATGCGATTTTATAAAAAAACTAAAAAATTGTAAAAAAATAAAGTTTTATTTTTAAAATTTTTTTGTGTCAAAATAGGGTAAAATTGCACTATATCTAATTAAATATTTTGTAAATTTATAAAAAATTAAAAATTAACCAAAAGCTCATTTCAGTATAATTAAAAGGGTGTGCTCTACTTCTATACAAAATTTCAAACATGTATCTAAAACAGATTTTGAGAAAGGGTACATTGAAGTGGACAGTTTAACATTTTTTGTTTTGACACAAAAAAAAATTGTAAAAAATAAATTTTTGAATTTGAAAGAAATCATTTTAGTTTGATGAGAAAAATGTACTTTACTTGTACAAAAAATTTCGAACATGAATCTATAACAGATTTTGAGAAAAGGTACATCGAAGTAACAGGGTTAGGGTTAATGGACTTAGGGTTCCAACTCCCCTTAAAGTTGTAATAAATTCCATAGAAGCTCATTGAAAGCAAGGGAGAGCCTCAGGTTGGATATGATGCTTGTTATTAGATGGAGTGATATAAAAGCTAGAAAATATCGGAGAGCAGGGGAGTAAAATACTATCACAATCTTTTCAAGCAGAGACCTAACATTTTTGTCTTTATCGATGCAAAAATATGTTTGTATATAAAAAAAAAGTTCGTATATAAAATAAAAGATTGGAGAGTTAGTAAACAACACAACAGCTCCCACGGTCTTAGCCAGTGTAGGAGTTGTTGTGTTGTTTACTAACCCTCCAATCTTTTATTTTATATACGAACATTCTTTTTAAAAACCGGCTTTTAAACTTCGGATTTTAAGGGTTTAGAGATTTTAAACTTATGTTCTTGTTTTTAAATATTTGGACTTTTAGCGTTGAGATATTTTACCTGGTCTACTTTTTATCACGTTTTTCGCTCTGTTTTGGTGTTTGCGTTTTATTTTGACCTGTGGTACTGGAAGTGCTTGTTTCAGCCTTGAAAAATTTTGATTCTGGGGTTTGAATGCCTGCGGAGTCCCGTTTTAACTGCTGTGTATTTTGTGATGATTTTGGTCGATTTTATCTTCCTTTGTCTTTTATAGTATTTAAATTCTTTTATCTTATTGAGAGCCTACTATCAAATTGTGACTTATTTTAAACTTAGGGTTTTACAAATGACACTTTTTAAGAAATTTTTACTTGTTCGCTTTTTTTACAATCAGATCTGATGGGTATTTTGCTTTTTGTGTGTAAATTTAGTCTTGTCTCTCTGTCGTGGTTAAGCTGGTAGGGATATAGAGTGGTAACCAGCGAGTTGTTGTGTGGTTGGGATTGTGTTTGATTTGTTTCCAACGTGTGTATATTGTGTCTTTTTGTGTTCGTGATTTTTTTCTTTTCCGAGCTGTTCTTGACTGTCTTTGTGTGTTTTATTCTCTACGGGGTGATTTTTTTCTGGGGCTATTTTCACTTTTGATATCCGGTGCTGTGTGTTTTGTACTTGTATATTATTGTATATTTTGTGGAATTGTGCTTTATTTTAATGTTCCGATTTATATGAGTTTCGGCGTCCTATAAGATTTTGCTCCTGAGGGAGTTAAATTTTATATGTTTTAATTGCTACTATCAATGATTGTAACATTTTTTTATTTGCTGTTGATTTGGATTGCTCTCTCCCCACCGGTCCGTGTTCGGCCTTACACCCTTTAGTATATGCCTGGTCGGTGTGGGTCTCCATCTGTCTATCTATCTTTATCGATGTATTTTAATTCTTTCTAACTTTATTCATTTAGGTTTCATTAATTTAGGGTGAATCTAGGCTATTTGTTATTTATGAATTTCTCTTTTATGAAGTGTTCTTAAAAATGAACAATCAGAAGAACGTCTTGCAATTAAAAATAATGAACTTCGCATGCAAAATGTTGCTGTTTTTCTTCTCCTGTTATCGACATTTTAACTTATCGGGCATCAACAATACACATTGATGAGGGATAGCTGAGACTCTAATGTATTAAACATTATTTTGAAACAAATTAACAAGAGAAACAACGAAATCAATTTGTTTTTATCAACGCTGAGTTACCGTATTTGATAACACAGACCAACAAATTTTAATTTTTTGTCTTGGATTTACATAAATTTTTGTAAATTATATGACTTTTGTCATGACTATATATA
>BGPR01000159.1:971472-991597 GCA_013235015.1 Araneus ventricosus | reverse complement strand
CCGTCAAAGGAACACTTGTGACCTTTGGATTTTGAAACTGGTTCAATGTCTCTTTCTAGGCCTCAGGACACTTGAACGTGAATATGTGGCAGCAATATCTGCCATCATATTCACATTCCAGTGTCCTAAATATCATTTTTTAAAGCATCCTCCATTAATATAAATTTAGTTAAGTATTAATATTTTACTACTTGATTTACAGTTATTCTATTAATTTAGTTAAATTTTGATTGTGCTACAGAAGCGACACCTTCTAGTGAAGTAAATAATACTTATAGTAAGGAATTATAAATTAAAGACATAAAAATAGAACATAATTAACATAACTAAATTCTACTTTTTAGTTCACTAATAAAAGTGTGTTTTGAAAATGTTTTATTAAAGTTTTATTAAGATTAAATGAGAATGAGGTTTTTAATCGCATTCTTCTGAACACCTTTTGAAAGGAACAAATGCTTAATTCAAATTTATTAAAATGTGAATGATTTTTTTAATCACATTCTTCTCGGCATCTTTCTTAAGGAACGAATACTTGATTCAAAATTATTCGTTTTTCTATAATATTAAAATCCAAATTTTCGTCAATTTTAAATGAAAGGTTATTGTACGTAGGTATTTTGAATTTGCTTGTAAAAAACTTTCAATTAATATCAATTAAAAAAATTAGATAAATAAATCATAATAATACTATTATAATTTACATACGATAACCTGTAATAATATTTTGCGTTCGTCATTACAAACCGTCAATGTCTGTTTGCCACAATAGACAAAATTACAAAGACAATGAATTCTTATTTTCTTTCTGCCAGGTGCAATGAATTTTGCTAAAGTTGCCTCTTCTCAAATGTGTTAAAATAAAGAAATTAATGCTCCTCAAGTTCTAAATTTTAATTTGAATTTTAAGGTAATAATTACGCCCGCGGGAAAAATAAACATAAACCCAAATGAATAGTAAAAGTTTTTCATTTTGGCATTCTTTCCAAGTTATCCTGTGCTTGTGTACTGTTATTCAAAAAAGCTCTTTAACATTAACTTCCCGTTCAGAAATAATGAAATTACTTTATTAGCGTTTCCTGACAAGAAATCATTAATTATATTTAATGAGTAAATGTATTTAACGCCTTGTTTTTTAAAGCGCTCGTTAGACGACCATTTACTTGAGAAATGTATACGATTCTCAAGATAAAAACTCTCCCTAGAAAATGCTAGAAAAGATGGAAATGGAAGAAAAAAGAAATGTAAATATTTTAAAGCTTGAATGAGGCAGGCTTTTTCGCATTAGTGCTTTAATAGAGCTATTTTTTAAAAGCATTCGAATACGAGTTTTATGTTGTTATTAATGCGGGTATAAACGAGTTTTTCTTCTCAAATTAATTTTGTCCTTTTGTCTGATGTTATAATAGCTTTTCGCTTAGAGTGCGTTTCTGGTGTAATTTTCCAAGAAATGTTTTGCTGTTTATTTTTTTCGGAATTTGCCAACTGAATGAACCTTTAATTGCTTTTAGAAAATAGTTATATAAAGCAGCTGTTTAATTTCAAAAACATTAAGATGTCTTTACTTCTGAAAAAGTATTTTTTTACTTTAGTCTTGTAATTGTTTTGCCTATCAAATAATTAAATAGTAAATATCTGTCTTTGCGGATCATTATTTAAGGAGTCCAACCGTAATCTTAATTTCAATAAATATTTCGAAAGTGGATGAACAATTATTTGTATTGCAGATATCAATAAACATGAGATGCTTAAGCGAAAGTACCGAAGAACACCGAGCAGCAACTGTGGGAAAAGTTTCATTTGTTAGAATTGTATGTTTTTTTTAAGAAATGTATTTAATTCGTAATTTTTTTTACCTTCTCGTTTATGAAGTATAGAAAGCGAAATTATTGTAACCGTCAAAACACTCGACCACAAAATTGTGATCAATCTATACGTTCTATACCTCACTGAGTCCGAAAAAATTTTTTTGGAATTGTATTTTCTTTTCATTGCCCATGCCGTCCCTCCTTACCCAAAGGGTGTAAAGATGTCACGAATCGGCGGGGAAAATTCCAATACAATTAATAGTGTAATACAATATAATACAAATAATAGTGTAATACAATACAATTGAATAAAAATAATGGTGTAATACAATATAAAACAATGCAAATAATAGTATAATACAATACAATACAAACAATAGTGTAATACAATACATATAATAGTGTAATACAATAGACTAAAATACAAATAATAGTGCAATACAAAACAAATAATAGTGCAATTCAATAGAATAAAATACAAGTAATAGTGCAATACAAAGCAAATAATACTGTAATTCAATAGAATAAAATACAAATAATAGTGCAATACACTACAATATAAGTAATGCAATACAAAATAAAAATGTCAATATAGTTGGAAGAGTTTTATCGGTAGCGCACGAGACTCTTGGAATTTTGTCTGTCTATGATACGATAATTTAAAACCCTAACGAGTTAGATGAATGAAATTTGGTATATAGTTTTATTATTGGAATTTCAGATATGAGTCAAAGTTTAGACCGAAGCCATCAAATTTTTGATTACGTGTTGTTTGTCTATTCCTGCGTTTGTGAATGAGATAGCTCCAAAACTCAACGAGCAAGATGAATGAAATACTGCATGTGGTTTTGTCCCCAAATTTATGGAACTGTATTGAATTTTGGAGCCAATAGATCGAAAGGTAAATGTCAAATGAAAATTCGTATTCATATTTCTTAAGGATGCTATATAGCTCAAACACTCCATATCATGTAATTATGTGATAAAGTCAAGGAGAAAACATTCCCGATGGTTCTTTTTGATAATTGTAGCTTAAAAAATAACAGTAGCAAGTCATCAATTAATGTAAGAAGTTGCAGAAAATTTTGAACCAGAAATAGGAAATATGAATCATACAATTAATGAACAGTATTCTTTGAAACATTAGTCTTTGTACGGCAGAATATAATTATTTAAAATATTGAAATTATTGCGCAATGCTTATATATGCTTAGGAAAATAATTATTTGATGATATATAAGAGATACTGATTGAAATTAAATACTCAAATCAATTAAATAACCAGAGACTTCTGTTGCAGCGTTGTGTTTAATTGCAGTGGATTAATATGCTTGCCGACAGAGAGAGAGCATTTAAGGATATCATGCTGTCTAAAAAAAGATCAGACTGCCATGAAGGCTAGAAAAGTAATTGCCAGTTTCTTTTCCGTTGAAGAAATACCTCTTTTCATTCACAGACTGGTTTAAAGAGAAGTGGTCAATGATCGGCAATGCTGGAACACATTGCTGAGGCCTAAATAGACATCAAAAACAGAGGAAAGCTCTCGAAAGGAATAATGTTGCTTTAGCACAACATTAAACCACATGTAGCCAAGAAGGCCGTAGACATGTTACCAAAATGTTGATGGGAAGTCCTCAGACATCCTCTGTATAGCCCGGATATCTCCTCATGTGACTCCTACATCTTCGGTCCCTTACAGAAATTACTTAAAGGGCAATGGTTCTCATGTGCCAATGATGTGCACGACATAGGATCCGTCAGGAATCCAGGAGATTCAATACTGAAATCACCCACTTCTTTACTATGTGTTCCAGGGAAGGGATATCCATAACCGGTGCAGAAATATCAATGACAACTACAGCACGTGCCAAAAGTTTAAGCACAACAATTATTTTAAAATAAAACTTTAAATATTCACTCTATTTTAAATTAGTGCTAATGTATGTAAAAGACTATAGAATTGAAATTATTCTTGATAGAATCACGTTCTGAATTTTATTTTCAACCATCAAATTTAGAAAATATACAAAAATACGTGTGTCAAAAGTTTAAGTAGAACAGACAGTTATCTTTTACAGTCGAGTAAAAGTAAACTTTCAATACTTGATTATTGCTCTTTTAGATTGAATTATGTGAAATACACGGTTTTCCATCGATAATACTTATGTTCTGGCTTTAATTCAAATCAAGCATCCTCAATGGACGTTCTCAGTTTTTCAACTTACAAATTCAACTTATCATTTTGATAAACTGAACTTATGAGGATACCCCACACTTTTTGCATGGTGTAAAAATCAGGACTTAGGACTGGCCAGTTCAAAACCGACACCATGTAGGACATAACCCTTTGTGACGTTGATTTGGAGGCATGGATTAGGGCTGGCCAGTTCGAAACCGACACCATGTAGGATATAACCCACTGTGACGTTGATTTGGAGGCATGGATTGAAGCTTTGCCCTATTGAAAAGTCCAATCTGTACGACATAAAATATCCCCAAAAGGAAGTAACTGAGGAAGGTTAGGGATATCTACCCATTGAAACAAATCGCTCCCCGTACCATAAGAGGTCCACCACCATGTTGTCTACTAAATATGCTCTCGGTTCTTGATCATGTAAATAGCATGCAAGCCCATCACGATCGTCCAGATTTCATTTTTTCATGAATGAATAAGACCTTAAGCCACATATCATGAAATGACATGTGCTGTTGGGATGGGTCCACTGTAATCGAGCATATTTATGGTGTGGTTCCAATCAAGCAATCGAACCTGTGACACTTTTTCATGTATCCCGATTCTAAAATTCTTCTACGAATAGTTTTTGGGCGATATTTGTCCTCCAATGATATTTTTAATTTTTGAAAAAAAATTATTCCCTGTTGAAACCAAGTTTCTCATGCGCTGATCGTAGCAGGAGCTGGTCCGCGTGGCCTTCCAGAACAAGATTTTCGTTTGAAGTTTTTACTACGAGATAATATTTAATAAATTCTAAGTTTTGACATCTTTAAAGTAGCTGCAACTTCAGAAAAATTGGCTTCTGTTTTACTCCCATACACCAGATTTTTGAAGCTTCTTCATATGAAAATTCTTTAGACCTAACCATTTTGAACTAACGGCAAACCAACAGTTAGGTTCTTCTTATAAACCTAGATACCATATACGTGCGCTGCTGCTTGTGTGATTTCATTAATTTGCATAAAAGAAGTTTTGTGCTTAAACTTTTGACACAGCAATTTTCGTTCTATTCTTAAAACTTCTGATTTAAAATAAAGCTTTGAAGTTAGTAATGTTTAATATGATTTTAAAATTGAAATTTTTTGTATACATATAATGTTGAAATAAAAGAGATATTTAAAGTTTTATTTAAAAATTACTGTTGTGTTTAAACTTTTGGCACGCACTGTTTCTGCAGGTGTCATTTTAAACTTGAGCTGCAGTTAGAATATTTCTTAGATGCAGCCTTAGTTCAGTGGCGGCTCGTTACCTCAGAAACAAGCAGTGCTGCAAAAGTTGTTTAGACCTATGTTGTAGGAAATTTTGTGCCGATTATTTTAGTATATAATGACAATATACTAAAAATTGATAGTTTTTGACTTACAAGCAAAAAACTGGGAAATTTTGTTTCATGGTTTTTGGCTAGAACTAAAATTCAACAAAAATTTTGGAGGCAAACCTCAGATTCGTAATCAGGACCCCCCAAAACATAAAGGAGCAAAAAATTACAACTCCTTCAGAATTTGATTTGAAAAAACCTACTTAATGACTGGACTTTACTGAGCAAAAGCGGAAAAAAAGCGAATGAGGAAGTCGCGTCAATCGGGAGACGTGGAAAACGCAGCTCACGGACATCTAATTTCTCCCTGTTGCTCTTTTCTCCCAACTGAGCTCTCCGCGTTGCTCAGGGAGCGAATTTTGATCCTTAGGAGTGGCAAAACTCTGCGCATCTCTGGTCTGTCTCTCTCTTAATTCTTGATTGATTTTGCCTCTTCCTTTTACGTTTTTTATTACTTTCTCTGCCATTTTCGTTGATCATTGAACTCTCAAAGTGGAAAAGTAAGCCTATTAGAGTGAAAACAAAAATTCGAGCTTTTAAAATAATTTCGGGGGCTCTAATGGACTATCCGCCACTGCCTTAGTTTCCATTTGATTTGGGCCACCTTTTATATATAAAGAATTTTTTATTCTGCAAGCTTGAACTTTTCATGTATTTTTTAATAAATAAAATACGTCATTTATGGGCCTTTATTCGGTTCGGAAATAAAAACAAATCTTTTATGATTTCTATAAGTTCTATTGCAAAAATTTACCATTAAAATAATTTTTAAATTTTACCTCTTCATTAATTTCTTGACATTTAAAACCAAAGTTTAAACTGCCAAAATTCCAAAACATCTTATTCATGTTTTAAAAATAATAACTTCTGTGTCCCGAACTACTTGAGAGAATTATATACTTGTTCTGCAATATCAACTTACGATTACAAAATCCTCCAATTACCACTTAGTGCTATCTTTATTTATAGCTCACCCGAAGGGCTGTACTGATAACAAGGGTTAATTATCATTCCAGTTATCTCAAGTGAAGAGATGCTGAGGAAGCGAATAAAACTTTCATAGAACTGCTAATTATCTTCGGAAGCAATTTACACCAATGCAATATTCGTAGTCAATAGCCATTCGTAAAATGCTGTCGAGTATAATTATCTGAAATTCTCTGTATTTCAAGAGGATCGGAACAAAGGAATAATAGGATCAGGAAACAATTTTTATTTATTGAAGTTCGTGTTATTTGCAAATTATTTATATAAAACTCGTAAAATTTAATTGTAATATTATGTCATTAAATGCGAAAGTACACATATTTGTTGATGTGTTTAATTAGTTTATGTGTATTAGAATAATTCATATTGTAAATCAAATTTTAAAATTTCTAACTAGACTGAAAAAATAATTAAATATTTATGTTATGCAATTTAATTTCAGTAGTATTTAAAAGATTTCACGACATTATGCTTATAAGAAAGAAATTCATTTTTTACGATCTACTTTTATCATCACCGATATTTATTTTAATATATCATGATAAAAAATTATTATACCTATATTTAGCTTACCAAATTATTAAAACGAGGTTTGTGAAATATGTGTTTAATCTTATTCAAGCGATATTTCTTATAAAAAAATTATTCTGATTGTGCTTGGCGTTTTTTCATTCAAATGTTTATTTTTGATCTTGGATTAATTAAAAATTTCAGTAGGTTCAAAAAATTTTGAATATACTTAGCACAGAGCAATCGCTGCGCCTAACTGCTGAAGCTATTCTTTCATAAATTGAAATAACTGTTTATTTTCAGTTTTATATTTTCATTGTCAATATGATTATAGTTCGTATATTAGAACCCAAATGAGTTTTTTTTAGCTTTTTTTCGTTACTATTTCAACCTGGTTTAATTAATTTAATATCATTTCTTGTTTACATCAAATTATTCATCTTTATTAATATTATTAGAGTTAGTATATTTTAATTACTATTTTTTAGAATTTACAATTATCTAATTTCACTTACACTATTATTAAATGCCGGCATGTAGGGGAAAAGATCATGTAGGTGAAGGTTGCCGAATTTAAATATCTTGGATATTTTTTTAATGACAAAGAAGTAAATTTTATAAAAAACTTGTAGTAGAATTTTTTTGCACTTTCTTTATATTCAGAATAATGTCAAACTTTTCATGAAATACACTTTAAAGTAGAAAAAAATTTAAAATCTATCTCATCTGTGCATTTAAGGAAACTGGCTTCCCAAACAGGACTACCAATTTTTAAAATCAAAATATTTTTTAATTCTCAATTCACACCAGTATACATTGTATAAATCTAAGTATGATATTTATACACTGCATGAGTTCTTCTATTTCCTTACTTCCTCACAAATAAAACAAATCTACGTAACATCGATATTTGCTCTTTTAAGCCGGCCATTCACTTGAAGTATAGTAATGCCATTTGTCCTAAGCCCGGTTTTTTTCCGACCCATTTTAATCGAAAAATACAGGCATGCCATTCACGTGTATTTAAAAGAACGATAACTCTGAACGAAAGTAGGGGGAGCGATCTTCTTTCTCTTTCTATAGCTGCTTGTTCATCGCTCTTCGATTTTCCCCAGTCAGCAGATTTTAATTTATGCTACCTCGAAGCGAGGCTTCAATCTACGCAAGGCATTGTTCTTTTCGATAGCCTCTTTCAAGGTCCTTCTGAATTTTCGTTCCGATTTCAGTAATTCCAACCATGGCAAGCCGTTTGGCTCATTTCCATAGATTTTTATCGCTTTTCCCTTCTCGCGTTCCAAAATATACAGTGTGTCTGTGAAGTGAATGGCCGGCTTTAGGCCCAACGTTTCATGCCTTTAATGTCCTTTCTTTTTGGTTTGTCTTCTATGTATAGCGGCTTTTTAGGTTATTATTCTGGTTCAAAATAATAGTCCCATTGATTTAAATAATCCAATTTAGGTAACTCTTTGTGGTCCAAGTTAAGCAACTTTTAGACAAAATAAATACCTTATCTCTAGTCTATTTCAATAAAATTATTGTAGTAAATTGTAACCAAACACAAGTTTCCCATCTAAGGATATGACAAAATATTTTGCTACTTACTTTAGTAATTTTGTGAAAAGTATATTAAAAGTATATAGAAAAAACTATTTCTGTCCTGCATCGCATTCTTTAAAGGTTCATCAAATGTTGTCATTCATGTTGAAGACAATGTTGTTTCCAGGGAAACCAGACATAATAATTTGTCTCTCGAGGATGTATTTTCTTTGTCCCCATATATACACTATATTACAAAGCTATATTTACCATCTTAAACTAATAAATGTACGATATTCTGATACGATAATAATTCCAAATCTATATTATGCACGAATTTTACTCTCCGTATTTACAAACAATAAAATTGACTTATTAACTAAGTTACATCAAAAATATTCTGCGAGAAAATTGTAGAAAATTTTACGGTCGAGAGTGGAGGTAGTCTTCGAATTTTTATAGATAACATGAACCGTTTGGCTAGAATCGTTGGAAAAATAGACTTTCAAGAAAATATTAGATGGAATTACACAGGAAAAAGTAACTCTCAGAATGGAACTATTAAATTATCTTTCTCTTTTATACAATGCAAATTATTCACAAACTTTTGCTTTTATCAGAATGAACAAAATTACAATTAAATTTCTCGCCATTAACAAAATGATTCAAATGTCTTAATGGTACCAAACTCGACATTGATTCTCCAAAACATGGAAACCATTAAAACGGCCCCTGTCTTGAAACGGAATAAAAAATAAATTCTTTTACATGTACGTCGTTTCTTATAAAAAATTTTCCTTTAAATGTTCCTTGAAGCCATAAGGCTTCAAGGAACATTTATGCCAAATCTGAAGAAAATTGAACAGCGTGTTTGGCTATGACTGCGTAACAAACAAATTTACAAACAGATGAAAAAACGAACGGTCGAATTAAAATAGAGACCTCACTTGACTTGGTCAACTAGCTTAAGGGCTATAGTGTTTTCGTTAAAGTATTTAATTGATGATTAATTGATGATATCTAAATATAAACACTAGTTATCGAAATGAAACGAATTAACGTTTCTCTTAAAAATAATTTCATGCCCCAAATTTTTATCTTTAAATGGTAATTTTTTTTCTGCCTCACTCTTTAAGGGGAGTTGGTACCCTTATTCCGAAAATGTTAAATTGGCCATTTCCATTGGCCTTTTCTCAAAATCTGTTATAGATTCATGTTTGAAATTTTTTATACATGTAATGTGCATTTTTCGCATTATACTAAAATGATTTTTTTTAAATTCAAAAATTTATTTTTTACGTATTTTCTTGAGTGAAAACAAAAAACGTTAAATTGGCCACTTCTATGTACCTTTTCCCAAAATTTGTTATAGATACATGTTTTAAATTGTTTATGCAAGTAAAGAACACCTTTCTCATTATAATGAAATGAGATTTTGGTAAATTTTTAACTTTTTATAAATTTATAAAATATTTAATTAGACATAGTGAAATTTTACCCTATTTTGACGCAAAAAAATTGTAAAAAATGAAGTTTTGAGGTTTTTTTTATAAAATCTCATTTCAGTACAATTAGAAAAGTGTACTTTACTTGTATAAAAAGTTTCAAACGTGTATCTATAACAGAATTTGAGAAAAGGTGCATCGAAATGGCCAATTTAGCAATTATTGTTTTGACACAAAAAATTTGAAAAAAATAATTTTTTGAATTTTTCTTTAAAAAAATAATTTTAGTACAATGAGAAAGATGTATTTTACTTGTATAAAAATATCAAACATGAATCTATAACAGATTCTAAGAAATTCTACATCGAAGTGGCCTATTTAACATTTTCGGAATAAGGGTTCCAACTCCCCTTAAAAGAATTGAAGCATAAGTATTTAATAGAATTGAAGTATAGATATTTAATAGAACTGAAGTCATGAAACCAGTCCAATTGGGATGCCTCCAGTCCAAATTCGCAACTCTCCCTTAAATGTTTGGAATGAAAAAGCAAATCAAAGGGAAAATACGAGTTTATTTCTATTTAGTTCAGGAATAGTCACAGAATAGACATTAACTACAAATAAATTGCATACATTTTTTATTAATTAATTCCTTTGGTTTTAAACATGATGAATTATCTTATCGAAGGATTCATATCAATTTAGTATTAGTTGAACTACATTTGGGTAAGTAAGCCATTAGAATTTTTTATTAAAATTCGAAGTAAAATTATGTGATCTATTTAATTTGATTAAGGAAACGATGGAAGTTTCGGCTATTCATGCACATGATGTGCCATTTCCTACTAAATCGAAGACTACTAAATCGACTAAGATCTTTCCTATTAAATCGACAAAGATTCTTATTAACTTTTCTCCCCTGCCTTCAACAGATTTCGAGATAAAATTACGAAGTTCCGCATTTCACCGCTTTGAGTCAGTCTCTGCGAGTAGTATCACTGTGCAGCCCATACTCACTATCCAAAGCGTAGACTTTACTTTTATAATTATAACTACTCCTAACGGAGGGGGGACAACTTTTATAATTGTAACTACTCCTAACGGAGGGGGGACAACTTTTATAATTGTAACTACTCCTAATGGAAGGGGGACAACTTTTATAATTGTAACTACTTCTAAAGGAGGGGGGACAAAACGAGTACGTGGATGAGAAGTGACTGGATAAATAAGAGGATTCTCGCTTACCTAATGGGTATAGTAATGGTGTGGGCTGAGTTACCTCCACTTCGATACCTCCTGCGGGAAGGGTTGGGCCTTTGGCGTTGATGGCTAATAGGATTCCACTATCAGTTCCCATATTGCTGTCTAGACGACCTTCATTCAATTGACCCCGAACGCCTAGGCAGGGTCGGGATAACTCTTTCCGGGTTATAACTGTAACTTTATCCATTCATAATATAAATGGCTGTGAAAAGTATATCAGTCCATCCTGTATGAAGATATTGTCATTAGTATTTATATCATTGGAAAATGAAAGACACGTTTCAATAAATTTTCTGAAATATCAGTGAACTGAGTCAGGAAGCTAACTTTAAAGCCTGTAAGCCTTTGTTTCAACGAATGTTGCAGATAGTTGGAGATCAGAAACAACTGAAACATATCAAATTTCTAAAATTAATTATCCTAGCTCTAGCCTTGAAATGGCACATACATTTCAAATGAGGAAATAGGTTATTTGTTTCATAACAAAAACAATATACGACTTTAACATCTATTCATCTTAATATAAAATATTTAAATCTAAGTTAATTTTAGAGTTTCAGAGGAAAAACATGTCCTCTAATTATGAAATCTATCTATTTTACAATTGAAAGTGAGCTATTTACTAGATAAATACATAAAAAGTGTATGTGATGAATAATATTTATAATAATATTTTACTTGTTAAATAAATCATTCCTCAGTAACCTTTGGCGTATTTAAGGATGTACTTTACTAAACTAAAATTCAATTAGGAATTTACGTTTCATATTAAGAATTCACAATTCATATATACAAAGCGCGTTCTTATAATGAAACAAAGAGAAATATTTCTTGTTTATTATTATACAATAGAAAGGCATTTATTTAAGACATAGATTCTGTTCTAAACATTACCAATACATGAGAATTCCAAGTTTAATAGATAATAATAATTTTTACTGAATAGTATCTATTTCTTTTTTCATTAACTTTTTTTCTTTTGAAGTAGACGAATAATCTCTGCCCCGATGTATGTGGTTTCAAACTATATATAATTATCAGTTGCCAGCATCACAGACACTGCTTATATACGATGCAGATATGCAAAACATTTTAATTATTTCTGTGCTATGTTAGTCACAGTTGGATAAAAATACTTAATAATCATTTTCAAGAGTATATCAAGATTTCAATCCTTTTGGATCACTGCATAATATCTTACAATCACTGCACTGTCAATGTCTGATCCTCTACCAGTCTAGAACAACCCATCACTTGATAGACTAATGACGTGTTATTTGAGATGAAAACTGAAATCCTTAACCTTCCTACCCTGCTGAAGATGGGAGATATAATAATGTGAATTATAGAACTTGGTCGATTGGACCCATCCAGCGTAAAAATGTTAAACCATCATTTGCCGTAATATAAACTATTACTTGGCAAATATAGTTTTGTTAAAAAAAATAAGTAACAAATAAAATCGCAGTGGATTATTGACCGAGAGAAGCGAAGTTACGCCATTCAGCATTTTATCTGTTTGTGAATTCATTTGTGACGCAATCACGGACAAACCCGTTGTTTAATTTTTTTCAAATTTGGCAGAAATGTTCCTTAATGGAAAAAAAAACCAAGTATACGTAAGGATTTTTATTTTTTGAATTCCTTTTAAGAGGATGGCTGATTAACTGATTTCAACGTCTTGGGGAGACATTGGCAATTTTGGCACCATAAAATCATTTGAATCATTTTGGTAAAGGTTTTTGTAAATACTGATGAAAGCAAACATTTAATTTTAATATTAATAATACGATAAAAACAGACATTAATTTCCTAAATACGGATAGTCAATTATTAATACTAACGAAATAATTAATAAATAATAATAATGTTAAACAATGAATAAGTAATTAATACTTGTTAATACTAACGAAAGCAAAGATTTGTGTGAATAATTCGCATTCAAAGAGAGAGAGAGAGAAAATCATAGTTTTTTTCCAAGCTTCACTTCCTGTTTCGCGTTTCATGCAATAATTTTCTCTCTCTCTTTTCGTGAAAGTTTTTTCAGAGATTCTACAGAATGGTTCATGTTATTAAAATTTGAAGACAATTATCTATTATTTGAGTAACGTTTTTTTTGCTTATTACTCACAATTTTTATATTTTTATGATAAATATTGATCTCATGATTTCATCAAGATACTTCTTCCATCTTCAGGTGCTTTTGCTACTGTTAAAGGCTTGATAGTTAAACGATCGGAGTAATCTCTGTTTCAACTCCGTTCAGGATTTCGTATGTCTGTAAATTGGTTTGTTACGCAGTTACCACCAAACGCTGTTTTCGATTTTCTGTGATTGAGGTCATAATAAACGACATTTGTGTCAGAATCTTTTCATGCCTTTTGAAGATGGTGGCCATTTTAGTGATTTAAATGTGTTTGTGAGTGATTTTAATGTGTTTGTGACTCTGCATAAGATGCATAATTATACACGTGTGGGTGTAAGGATTGATTTAGCGCTTTAGGACCCTGGAAAATATTTTTACTAATTTGTTTCAATTCCTAAAAATTAATCTGTGTGTTTTTGCTATTATATGTTTTTTTTATAATAAGCGCTATTCAGCAAGATTGCGTAAAAGATGCATAAGTCAGTGTGGTTCAAGAAATAACCCACCGTGCTTGAAAGAGTTATAACATTTGAATCCTTCGGTATTGTTTAGTTTAGTTACATTAACGTCCCCTTTCGAAACAACACGAGGGCTTTTTTGGGACGGACCTTGTCATTTTGAACCACGGTCAAATGACAAACACGACACCTATGCTGGCGCCCCCTCTGCATATTTCCTCACCATATCAGAGGGAAGAAGTTTAGCCACTAGGTATGATTTAATTTGTAGCAGGGCTCATAAATGGTGGATCTTCAGGGGAATCGGGTTTCGGAACCCTCCGGCAACCGAAGTCGAAATCTTAGCAATAGATCACCGTGGGCCTTCAGTTTGTTATTGGCGACATACTTAATTGTAATTTTGTTAATACTAAGTTCACAAAACTACTAGTACCAACGGACTAGAAGATGAAGCCCTTAACCTTCCTATCCTTTTGAAGATGTAATAAAATGAATTATATAAATAGATGAGTTAGTGCCATTCAGTATAGAAATGTTAAACCATCGCTTGCCATAAATAAATTGTTAATTAGCAAATACAGTTTTACTTAAAAATAAGTAACGAATTAAAACACAATGGATTATTAAAAACAATTAAAACACAATTGTTCTGAAATCGATTAAATTGGCAGAGAGGGTTTTCTAAAAATACCAATCATTGTCGACTGGAATTTGAAATTTCAACAGAAATAAAGTGATCCTTTTACATTTTAATAAACAATTCTTAGGCCTTTTCCCATAAGACATGTATTCTTTCGCCGCAGCTAAACAATTTCAATTCTAATGTAATTGTATTGAAATTTGCAGCCACTTTGAAGCTTAATTCCTCCGCCACATACACATATCTGATCCAGACATGTAAAAACATTTGAATTCTTTTTACCTTTAAGACAAAGTTTGCTTTAACTTAGAAAGCAATTAATTATAAATTTATATCAAAGCTTCGAAATCTTTTGGATCACTTTGCATAATGCCTTGCAGTGGATACGCTGCAAATGCCTTCTTCCTCTAACACACCAGAACAGCCCGTCACTTGAACAACTAATCACTTGTGTCATTTAAGATTAAAACCGAAAACCCCAAAACCCTCCTCTTGTCACTTAAGTAACGAGGTGCAATTTAGGATGTCGCTGAGCTTAAGAAAAGGTTATACAAGTTTCTGCCTAATGAAGTTCCAGTTGGGGGATTAGTTGTTTTGTTAGACCAGAATAAATGATTGTTTCTTTTCAAAGCAGCGATAGATAAAGCACATAACTTATTCATTCAGATGGAATAAATAAACTAAGTACATTTGGCCTTGCGGAAAAGTTCCTCCACAACTTGTAAATATTTATTACCCTGGTGCCATTTTTTGTAGGGAATTTTCGTCAGTGACGAGCAAAGTTCTTGTTCGTTGTTGGAACTGAAATAAGCTGATTCGTAATTCTGTAGAAACGAGGAAATAATGCTGTGTTGATAAGGAATAAAACGATTCGACGTGAGAAAAAGTCTGAGATAGATGTTAAATTATTTTAAAGGTTGGTTGTATGTTGTGAAATAAAGATTTCAGTATAGAATCTTTATTTATGTTACTGGTGACATGATTATAATTTGAAAACTTTATTTGGAGTATATCAGTTTTAAGAATAGAAGCTTAATGTGGCTTAAGAAACATAAAAATACACTTAAGGATAGGTTTTTAACGACAATGGTATTATTTATTGTTATGTATTTGTCGAATTAAATAAAATAAAAATTAATGTTTGGTTTTAAGTTAAGTTTTACTATACCAAAATAATTATAATACAGTTTTTGGTCATGATTTTTTTTCGAGTTGGTTTTAGTAATGCTTTTAAAGAATTGCCCTTCGCAAAATCTATGATACATAGAATAAGTCACTCTAATCTAATCGCTGTATATAAATCAATCTGAAGAAAACTGCAAGTAAAACATGTTGTCAATGCTTCCTCGAGACTTCCTCCTCTCTTTCTGCATTTATTAATACACTACTTTTTCATTGTTTTGCAGTTTTTAGGCCACCCATTCACAAAGAGTGTCGTCGATAGCAACGTCGTTGAACAACTTTGTAATTGACTTTTTACCAATACCTCCAACAGTTTTTAAAATAGAATCCAAATTTTCAAATTTCTCCGCTAGGAGTACTGAGAGTGTTCTTATTGTTCCGCACATGCTTGTTTTCCGATATGTATGCACCATTTTCAGAACTGTAACTACATACATTCACAACTAAAATGATTGTATGTCATAGGCCGTACGATTATAAGAGGTCATAACGTTTCGGAATAAGTTGATAAAATAATTGCCCTGAACCAATAGACTTCTAAAATATTTTCGACATACTGATCTATGTAGTGAGGATAGAATAAGTATAAATATTTACGCTAACATTTTCTTTATTAATTACTTAGGATTCTAGATTGGATATGTTGATTTGATGGATTTTCCACTACAGTCGCTAATTTACGGAAATGAACTAATTCTCACTTTTTCTCTAATGAATATTTGACGGTACAGGACAAGCTTCTCTCACTCTTTATGCTTTTACATTGTGCATTGTTTCTTTCTAATCACGAATTTAAATTCTTGTAATATAAATTTTTTTCTATCTATTGTATCCATGCTCCTATTTTCTACCGTGTGTTCTTGGATTTCTATCGTTGTATCATCATTTGACAGCTACTTTTACTCATCGTCCTTTATTTTACCAGGGAATATTGAAATTTAGAATTTTAACTGTCATATGTTTTAGATTAGTTTGGATTTTAGAATTTTAACTGCATTTTTATACAGTACCTTGTGTTTAGTGCAGCATGAACCTGCGTAATTAAACCAACTTTTCATTTTAAAATACTATCCAATTCATGACGTAAACAGTCGTTTCAGTTCTTGACATCGGCATTTCTCTTCTGAAAGATAATAATTAAAGAATTATGAACATTTTAGCACAAAAGTAAAAGAACAAATGTCTAATGCATTTTTCAAATAATTTAGATTAGTTTGGATAATGAAACCAGAACTTCCACCGTGAAAGGTAATCATTGTAATAATCTTACATTCACTTTCGTCTTTGAATTTTCCATTTTAATTATTTGCGTCGATGCTATTGACAGAACAGATCACCAAATTAGAGGAATTCCTGAATAGTATTTGATCCATAGAATTTCGTTCCCTTTTTCTATTTACTAGCAATTCATTTCCAATACTTACATCCGATTCATCAACAAACATTAAAAGGAATGCCGATTTCCACGAGACCAAACAAATGGCTCGAACTTCCCGAAGAATGCATAAATGCGGCATAGGGTCATTAATACTTTCTTGTAAGATAATTTAGACAAAAGAACGCATCTGAATGTAGTTCTAGAATATTCCTTTAAAGCTGTCAATGTAAATGAGGAAGATTGCTAATTCAAAAATCGATAACGCTCGTTTCAACGGCAGACGGAAGCTCTTTAAGAAAATTATCCTTTACTGGAACCACTGAATGCAACCGAACGCATTAGGGATGTAAAACCAAACATATTCGTCTGTCTTCATCGTTCATTTCTATGTATCATCTATATCCACAAAGAATCTTTAAAAGAAATCAGAATCCCAGACATGCCATAATGAATACAGAGCGATTCAAGTGTGTAAATGGGGAGAAAAGAAAGCGCCACGCTCGAAATGTTAATTCTTTTAAAGTCTTTAGAGGACATAATGCCCTCTAACATATTCATTATCGAAACAAACATCATTAATTTCCGACCAGCGAACTGTAGCACGCCACATTTTGGACCGGATGGTGTTACCCTTAATGGCATTTCGTCGCAGCTACATGATAATGGTTTTGGGACCGTTTTAAAATCTGTTGGGTCTCGTATCAAAAGTTTCACTATTCTTTGGAGACTGCTTTGATAGCGCTTTCTCAAAATTACTTGGATTAGTCTTACAACAATGCAAGTTTCGGTTTAAAAATTTTTTCTTGTCCTTTTTTAATGCATTTCTTGTGTATTTTAAAACAAAATGCGTGTTGTTGGCGTTTTATGATTAAGTTTATGTTCATGAACGCAAGGTTTAAATACCTTAATATAAGGTTTCGTAAAAGCTATTTACCACTTTTTTTTCGGTTTTAAGAGAATACTGATGTTCTTAGTTTCAAATAAATTTATGCATAAATGATTTAAGGCCTTGTAATTGGGAATAATTTAAAGTTATATGCCATTTAATTATTTAGCTGCGGAACTACTTACTATAATAACTGAATAACAAAAGAAAAGAATGTAATAGAGACAACTATATACATCAATTAAGAAATTTTCGGAAACTCGATTTCCGATAATTTATTTCTTCTTGACGTATGGAAGAAACAAGAGGAATATTTTTAAAATAATAAGCCTAGTGGAGAAATGGTAATTTTTGTCGAAGCATTTTAAAAAATGGGCATTACAATGACTCAAATATAACAGATAGTTTTCTATAAAAAAATCAAAATTCAAAACGAAATATTTCGTAATGTCTGGTTGATTGTTTCGTAATACCCGACTGACAGCACAATTTAATCCAAAAAAAAACATTTTAAATTTAAAGCATCCACCTTAAATTAATTCAGCAAATTGAAGAATTTATTGCAGACTGATACAAACGAAGAATGTTAAAAAAAATTGGAAGTGAATTTTTTTCAAAAATTATTGGCTACTAACTTTGAATAACGCGTTATATAATTAAAGATTCATTGGAATATAGCCATTACTAATTATTATTCTTTTCAGCAGTGTTAAAATAAATTGAACATTTTTGGAGAAAAGTAAGTGAATGATATTTTTTATTACACGCAAAAGTAAACTGCAACTAGTATGTGAATATTTATCCAAACTTGCTGAATTCACTAAAAAGGGTAAATTTAAATGTAATTCATTAACTAAACTTGTTGTAATTCATTAACTAAATTCTAGATTCAAATAACTATAGTGTTGTTTTCTAGAAAAATGAAATAAACAATCTCAACATAAGGCAAGTATTTCCTCTTTATTTAAATACGAAATGACCTAACATTAAAGAGATAATTGCATGTTAATGATGAAGTACCAGAATTAGTAAAACCCAAATTATAAACGAAGTTATTATTGTTAAAAGTTAAAAAATTAGTAACAAAAGGTTTTATTACGAATGTTAATTATGTTATAATAAATAGAAGATTGTTAATTGAGAATTTTACGTAACTTCTGTATAAACTGAAATTCGATAAACTCTGTGTTTTGAATAATTTACTATTTTGTTATGACTATTAAGGCAATAATTAGAATTTTAGTTATGGATAAAGTAGCTGCATCTGCAATCAGATATTTTACTTCTGTTTTGAAAGTAACTATCTAATGATTGTAGATAAGGAATAAATAATTACTTGAGATATTTTAACATGTATTTTACTTTAATTGTAGTTTGAATATATAGCTACATCATTTAAATTTACTGCTATTTATGCACTATATTTAACAATTTAAATAATTTGGCTGTCTAGAACAACATTTAAATAATTCAATAAAGATTTGTCGTACATAACATTTTCTAAATCTTTGTCATGCAAGTTTTATTAAATCATATAATATTCCATTTACTTATATTAATATTGCGCTTATATTTTTAACAAAATAATGTATTTAAACCGGCATTTTATCTATAAATTGCTTGATACGTGAAACGAAAATCGTTCATTAGGGGAAGAAAACTAGAATTGTTGTAATAAAGACATGCATATGGACGGACAGGCATTCTTTCTGTAAACTGAGTGATATAAAAGTCATACAACCAGGCAATACAGAGACAAGGCAGGTGAATTATGTCTTAAACATTACAATGCTATGTTGTTTCAAACTAGAGGTTCGAATCACCTTATTTTTTCAGTTTCTTATTTTGTCAAACTGTTTGCGAAATTATTTTTTATTAGTTTCTTACATTCCATTAAAAATAACAGCAAATTTAATTATCTTGAAAAGTTTTTTAAAAAATAATTTGTGAAGGCAATGGCAGGATGTTAAAGGCTTTTACTATCCATATTATTATTACGTCTCGCTAGAGTTATTAAAACAGTGCTTAAATACTTCTTTCGCTCAATATACATAACACACACGCAGATTTTATTTTAAGAGGTATTCAGATTCTTATTTATTCTTATAATCTCATTCACATTCTTATTTATTCTTATAATCTCATTCTTATTCATTCTTATAATCTTAATCACATTCTTCTCATTCACATTCTTATTTATTCTTATAATCTCATTCACATTCTTATTTATTCTTATAATCTCATTCTTATTCATTCTTATAATCTTAATCACATTCTTCTCATTCACATTCTTATTTATTCTTATAATCTCATTCACATTCTTATTTTCTTATTT
>BGPR01000159.1:945133-971462 GCA_013235015.1 Araneus ventricosus | reverse complement strand
TTCTTATTTATTCTTATAATCTCATTCACATTCTTATTTTCTTATTTATTCTTATAATCTCATTCACATTCTTATTTTCTTATTTATTCTTATAATCTCATTCACATTCTTATTTATTCTGATAATCTCATTCACATTCTTATTCATTCAGAAGCCGAAATTAAGATGATTTACTGATTTTTGGCTGATCCTCAACATAAATTGATACATCGGCAGGTAATATTTTGTCCCCAACTAATAAATATTTAATGTGATTTCAACCTCTTTCGATAAATGATAGTTTTATCAGTTTTATGCGCGTGAAAATCTAAATTAATGCAACATATTAAGCTGTTATGATCTAAAAAATCATCAGGTTTCAGTTTAAACAATTTCTTATAGACATTTTATGTTACTGACATAGTTCAGTTATAGTTATATTCAAATGTACGAGACAATTTTCAGTATTCTTGATGATAAGGAATATCTGAAACTTTTTTTCTCTATATCGATATCTTCAGTAAAGAACGTTAAAAAGCATTTTTCCGCAGTGACAAAACTCTCCAAACACCTTAATCTTTATTTTAAAAAATCTTTAAGATTGCGTTTTTCAGCAGTCCCGCCTCCTGTCAAACCGTATGTCTGGAAAAACAACAACAACAACAACAACAAACAGAGAACATTAACGTTACATGCGCATCAGAAGGAAATCGGGACTGGGTGAAAATTCAATCTTTCAGAAGTATTTTTTTCTTTTTAGTGGAATCTCGGGAATCCGAAATTCGGATAATCCGAACATCTTTATTTAATTTTCTGAAGTATTTTTATTAAAAATTGAAGGAAATATAAAAGTTAATAATCAGAAACAGTGCTAATGTTTAATCCTAACTTAAGAGAAACATTTGAATTGGTATGTAAGAATGAATACAGCATCTTAGTGAGTAGAAACAAAATCGGTTATCTTCTTGTGACGTTAGGAAGTAAACCTGCTTCGTGATACGAATCGCTGCTTTCTATTTCAGTACTGTTTTACAGAGTATCCAAAGTATGATATTCGACTGTAATTGGCATATCAAGAGTATTTCACCGAATTTTCCTGAATCCAAGCAGAGGTCAGCCTCAATTAATGCGGATTCTCGAGGTTCCGCAGTGTATCGTTTTCACTAAAGACTGTAAGAGCTAAAAAGAAAACTGAGTTAAATTATTAATGGATTAAATTATTATGAAATATTTATATAAATTAGTGATTAAATTTATGCACCTAAAAAGGTTGAATATGTCGCTGTTCTGCAGTAGGGATAGCGGTTATTGGAAAAAAGAAACCGGTTTTCGCTTAAACCTGTTTTTTTCACTTCCGGTTTAACCTGGCGGTTAAAACCGCTCAAAATAACCGGTTTTTGAAAAACCGGTTTTCAGTTTAAAAAAAAGGAACGTTTGTGGGCAGAATTATTTATTAATAATAATATACAATAAGTAAGTATTAATACAATAATTAATTAATGTAATAAGTAATGATTATAAATAGGTAATTAATACAGTATATAATAATAATAAATGCGTAATTATTGCAATAAGTGTGTATTATAGAAAATTTTTTTATTAACATTGTTTTCACAAGAAATTAATTCATTGGCTAATATTTATCATCTAATCTGCTCATAAAGACTCAGCAATGTGTTGATCCGTGAGTCGACATCTCTCATCGGAAACAACATCATTCAACGTAGATACTAATCTTTCGGAAGCCATAGAACTTCCGATTAAAGATAAACATTTTTTAGCTACAAAAAACAGACGTCGTTTGCAGACAAATTTTTTTATTAGTATTGTTTCTGCAGGCCAATATTTATCTATTCATAAGGACTCTTTCAGTAATCCGCCAACCAACAGACGCCTCGAGGAAGCGGCTGTCGGTGATTGGTCGATGATTAAATTGAAAGCTTTATAACTTGGTCAATTTTAGTCTAGTCGAACCTAAAATCGAGCCTATTTTCCGACCCAGTTTTTTCCCCCGGTTTTCGGATTTTAAAAAAATAACCAAAAAACCGGTTAACCGAAACAAAAATCGGTTTTTCGATTTAAACCGATAGGTTTTTCCCATCCATATTCTGCAGTGCTTATACACGAGGCGGCAGTTCCTACCCAAATGTAAACCTGAAGTTGCATTATGATTTTGCTGTGAACAAGTAATCAAGTGGAAAACATTTAAGAGGCTACAGTTTATATTAACTGCACTACATTTACGAACATTTATGCTGATTGGATTAAATTTACCAAAAAATATTTAAAGGCAAACCATTTAAAGATTTATTTACATCGTCAATCAAAAATAATTAAAGGTCAACTCATTGATGAAGCCAATTTCATTAAGATGATCAGAATAATAATAAAAAATTTATAAGTCGATATAAATATTCGAGCATTCTTCAAAGTGCAAGATTCTTTAGAATAGGGCCTGGGCAATTGATGAAATAATCTGTCTTTGGCTTAATGTGCAAAGTAAATTGGAATTCTTTCGCAGTGATTGCGAGTTATTTATCTTGCGAGCAGAACAAAAGGCGGCATGTGACCTCTTCATGAAGTGCGGGGCTCGGAGGTCATTTGGAGCAAATAGGAAATTGAGACATTTATCACTTAGACGAGAAAATGATGGCAACAGATGCGTCCTTTCGATTTCGCGTCAAACGAGAGGGACCGGTGGCTAAATAAAAATCGTCTGGCTTACTATCGGAAGAAATTGCCAGACGTAAAAATTGGGGGTCGTTTGTATATGTCATCAGTAGCGTACAGAAAGTACAGTATAATCTCTCTTAATCTTTAGAATATCATAAATATGAAATTATTTTTTAAAATTTTCCTCTTGAATCTCCCGTAATCGGTAACGACTGGACATTGCAAATACAAGGTAAGATATTTTTATGGGTTACTGAATATATGTTTCTAGAACTTTTTACATATTTTGTGATGTTTCCTGTGGAAATCGTAACACCCAAACTGCTTTGGCCATATTTTTTTGTGTATCAACCACAAGAGAATAAAAAATATCGAATCTTACTGATTATTTAAAATTAAATAGTCAGTAAAAATTAAAGCACATGAACACAATTTTCTATTTCAGAAACACAAAATTACGCAACTTTTTAAAAATTACTATGTGGTTATCACACGAAATTTACGAATTTCTTAATGCGTTGGGCTATAACGTCGAATGTCTGCCTGCTTATAACATTGTCTCCGGAGTTTTAAAATAAACAATGAAACTTCGTAATGTGCGGTGGCATAGGTAAATATTGCTCAGCAAATCTTATAAAAGTCTGCTTCCTTTCCCGTAGCTTTATTTATCTGTGTATCGTTTTCATCTTCATCCTCTCTCTTCTTCTCTTTTTCCTTTTCAGTATATGCTCGTTGTTACGTCATCAATATGAGAGAGTGTGACAGTAACAGAATAATCGTTTGAATGGGTGACGTTTATGGCGAGCACAACGCACGCGCACACACACACACACACACACACCACACACACAACCACACACACACACACACACACACACACACACACACACACACACACACTTTTATGTTAACATTTCTCTTTGGGTGTAAAAAAGTAACCAAAAATTCCTCATCCGTGAAAAAGTAAGATGAATTGTATCATTATTGAAATTGGATTTAATAGGAAATAAACCATTGCATAGGTTGGTAAAATTTTACAAAAGACTATTCACTAAGAATTAACAATACTTTTGTATAGCATCACATAAATATTTAAACTTTAAAACAAACGTAATTTCAATATGATAATTGAAATTCATCATTAATACTGTAGCGATAAATATCAAACATTTTTCCAAATGAAACAATGAAAATTATATTTACCAGTTTAAAATTCTATTACATATGTTTCTGGCTTCATATTTACGATTTAATTTTAAATTCAACGGCTGTTTCTCAAAACAATAACACTAAAGTTATGCATAAAATATTAAATAAAACTCCCCTTTAGTTTTCTTGAACAAACACCTACAAAGCGCTTTTAAAACCAAATTATGCTTTACTCTAAATTAAACACAATTGAAATCAGCATTTTATAATTCAAAGTAACAAATACAAAACTTCCCATTCAAACGATAATAACACGAAATTCAAAACTCCTCCAAACAACTGGAAATTCTAATGAAATCCTTCCAGTTGAACTGAAGATAATGGTAAAAATTATACAGCTGGAGTTCGTTCCCTGATTTGCATTTTCCTGGATGTGGAAACAAACTTTACTTGGTAGAGAAAACCCACGAAATGTATGGAAAGTACTTTTCATGCTTACTGAAATCATTAGTCCTGGGAGGCTGAAATTTGAATATAAATAGAATAGACAGTCATATATTTGAATGCTAACCGAATTCTATTTCCAGCCATGTGTTTTGCTTGCCCGGAAGCTGATTCAAGGAAAACAACTTTTGTCCATTGGATTTTCTCTGCTAGACTAAACAAACTCTTTGAAATTGTGTTTTCCCTCTTGCCGGCGACCGTCTTTTTGTATGGAGGAGAGTTACTAAGTTTGGTTTGCAGCAGATGAAGATTATCTTGCTGCCTCTTCTTGTTTGCAGAAAATGTTGAAGATTTCTGGAAAGTTTAAAAATTTTTACGCCTTGCGAATGTTTTTACAATTATATAACTTTTGTTTTAGCATTTCTTTTGTTGAATAAATTAAGCAACTGAATACCTCTCACAAAAGTACGATGCTATAAACTTTGTTGCTAAGGTAAAACATCTGAAATGTTATAAACCGATCCAATGGGAAATTAAAGTATTTTAAAACACATTTTACAATTATCATCAGGGAAATTATACTTATAAAGGTGAAAGTAAATTAAATTGTTGTTAAAATAAAATTACATTAACCCTGGAATAGTAACGTCATCATTTGAAACGTGGAGATATTTTGACGCCTTTTCTAAGATAAGTCCATTTTAAAACGTTGACGTATTTAATTAAACAGGAAGTATTTTAATTTCTTAAAATACGAAAAAATGTTGCACAAATCACATTTTCACATTCAAATTTGAGTATCCATAAGGTGACCAACCGTCCTCCTTTTGTAAGTTCTGTCCTCCATCGAAAAATGTCCTACTACATGTCCTCCTTTTCGATATTTGAAATTGGAAGACTGAATATATATTTAAATTCTGAACAATGGGAAAATAAACACGATGAAATTGATAGAAGATGGTGGAAATATTCAGCTATTTTAAAAATGAACATATTCCGTGTGAAAATTTATTTATTCTTGTTCAATTTTTGTTGCTCTGCCCTGGACCTAATGCAGCAGTTAAAAGGGTATTTTCAGTTGCTAATGAGTTTTGAACATGTGAGAAATCAAGATTGAACATTGATACTCTAGCTGAAACTCCTGCCGAAAAATTCAATATGAAGGATATTTCTTGTTCGGATATTTCCAATATATTTTTAGAGGATGATACACTGACATTCATTCTATGGAGAAGTGCTCAGTTAAATAATAATTAATAAGCATGTAAGCGTAATTACAATTTAAAGTGTTACAAATGTTTTTATTATGCATTTATCATATTACAGTGTACTAGAAAATCACACGTCATGGTATGACGGGTTTAACATTAATTGAAAAAAGTAAAATAAACATATGCTTTATGACAGGAAATATTTTTTAAATTATACATTATTTACATATTTCTTTATTCAAAAATCCTCTTGGTAAACGACATTCCTTGTGAAGTATTTTCCGTTGTTTAACAATTTTCCTTGCACTTCAGATGTCTTTCTGTGTATTTTAACGTTGGCAAAAAATATAAAATTATATCATCACGATTGCGATAAATAATCAGATGCATCGTGGCGTCCAAACTATATCACGCGCATGATTTACCACTGAAGTGATTTACTACTTTTCATTAAAAAACGGAAATTAATTTCAAATATATGATTAATATAATTTAAAATTTCTCGGGAATTATTCATCATAGAGATAAATTGTATATCAATCGATAACAAATTTTATTTCATTATTTTAGAGCTATTAAATTTGAAATTAGAACGACAATTATTTTTTAAATTTAAAATTACTAAAATTTAGGTGCTCTAATAATGAAATAATGCTGTTTAACGTCTCGCAGTGCTATGGCGCGAATTTTATTGTTGGTGACGTCAGAGCGTTACCGGATCAGTGAGAGACAAATCTGGGCTCTTATATTAGTAATTCTGTTGTTGTTTGTTGTTGTTTCATGTCCCCCTGGCCCAAGATTAGACCAGGTCCATGACACCATGTCGCTCTAACAACTCCACAAGTCCTTTGCCCTCCCCACTCCTCAGCTGCCTCGCAGAGGCTCCAATGCAGTCAATGATATGGACAGGAGAAGCAGGACAAGAACAAGGGCAAGAAGAAAAAATAATTCTGTACTATGGTTATATTGAACAAAATGTTTCTTTTATTTACAATATTTTTTTCTGCAATTTACTTGCGTCCTCCCTTTCATTGTGAAAATGTTGGGCAAGTTAGTATCGTTATGTTCAAAGAATGATATTATAGAATGAGAATATCCAATACACATTTTAAAAAAAAATCTAAATCAAGTTTAAAAGACTCAAAGCAAAAACAAGTTTTAAATAAATATTACTAAATACCTGAAAAAAAAACTTTCATTTTTCATTGAGGCATAGAAGGAAACTAAGGACTTTTTTTTTATTAATTTGTCTAAATGATTTGATTCCCTACCCTTCCTGTTTTTCCAACTGTTTTACTTTTTTTTAGAACACAGATGGCGCCATGATTCTAAACTTTCTTTACAAAAAATGGGAATTACTTATTTAGGCAGGAACTTCGCGTTTGTTTGTAATAAAAGTGAGGACATTTTTTCTCTCTTCTAAACGTAGGGTAAGTTTATTTATATGAAGCTTGTTATTCAACCCGATGGCTAATATTTTTATTTTAATCTTATTAGCATTTTTATGTTTGTGTTTGGTTTTCCTTTTTCTTTTAAGGAAATGCTTTTTTTTGGTACTGATCTCCTTTGTCTTTTGTTGGGAAATTTCGTGCTAAGAGAAGCTATTTTTGGCGTAATGCAAGCTTCTTCCAGAAAAAATTCAGATTAATTCAAGATTAACTAGCAGTGTCCGCCTTTTTGATGCTCTTTATGCAGTGCTAACTTGAAGATACTGTATTTTTAGTAATATCGGATTGGATACTGTATCTTGGCAATAATGAATTATATTTACAGTAATAAATTACAGGATCGTGGCAAAATAAAGTTTTCTGTCTGCAAAAAGCATCAATGAAATGGGTACTGAAATGATCCGAAAAATATTTCCCATCGGACATCATGAACTGTTCAAACGTAACAATGTTTATCTTTATTTTAGAACAACTATGAAATGATTTTGAAACTAAGAGTACTTTCTTTCATGGCAAAATGAAAACTTACCGATAAATATGTCCTAAAAACTAAAAGACTAGGAAACACTGGATTGAAATAGAACTGGAAAGTTACATTCATATTTTTTTGGTCCGGGGTACCTGTTGTTCTAAATGTATCTATAAAGATCGTAAGTAAATTACAATACTTTTAGCTTTGCAAATATTTCTAGAATTCGCGAATAGGATTAAAAAGCGTGATGAATCTAGGTTTTTTCTTTGTCTTTAGAAATATATCTTAAGAATCATTGATTTTTCAGAATCACTATTGACCCATGTCTTCGCTTGAAAGCGAAGGCTTTGTATTAACAAAATCTTTTTCCAATGCTCTAAAAGTTTTCCATATATGCGGTTTCTGACTGGTGCTTCTTTCTGGTAATTCTGTCTTCTTTCTTTCTGCCTTCTTTGAAGTAATGTTGTAACTTATAGTTTATCCAACCAAAGACCACAATTTACTCTCTCTTTAGGTGACAGTAGTGATTGTAAAATATAAGTAATAGTTAAGATTCTACAAATAATCTAAAAAATGAGCGCATGAGGCCTTTCAATTGTTTTTATGTAATTGTTTTCATTCTTGCCATCATACATGCTTGCAAAGTTACAATTATTTTAAACTAAAACCGAATTTTACAGACATCTTGTATACTAAATAAAATAATAAATTATAACTTTAGGGCAATTTTCATTTCGACATACTATAAAATCACATCTCTTCCAATTTTAAACTAACCTTCGCTAGATTATAGGATGACAGCGAGAATTTTACCTTTCACTCAGAAAGTACAGATACTGTGCCTTATATCATTTGGGTGGGAGTGGGAGACTCTGAAGCGAATCCCTTCGATTTATGCTGAACTGAATTTCGCTCTAATCTAAAATTGAATTCTCCAAAGTAAATTGTAGTTCATCGATGGGTACTTGAAGCGATTGAATCACGAACGCTGCAGAGTAGCTACGTGGAACTCTTGCTAGACAACAGTGGGTTGAAGGATGCTCTGTTATTACTGCAGATTTTCTTTCAGAGAGAACCTATTAAATATTCAGTCATCTTAATCCTTTCGCTTACAACAACGTGTCTGACACGTGCATTGAATTACAGAAATTTTGCTGTTTAAATCCGTAATTAAGCCAAAGTAACATTTAATTTGAAATACAAAAATCCCTTGGATACGCTTAAATGTGTCAAGTATCCTTTATCATCTTAATAGATTGAAATAAGAACAAATATCCCAAATGGGTGGTGTCATCTATTTAGGATGAAATAATAAAAAAAAATCCAAAATGGTGGTGTCATCTATTTAGGAGATTAAATAAATTCGTAGGTCAAGTGGTTAAATAATGGATGGACAACCTGAAATATCAGTCAGTAACTTTCTTGTAGCATCGTTCGGTAATTTCCGCACATCACAGATATTTCCTTTTATAAATTGTTTATGCAATTTTAATAGGGGTGATTGAGATCAGGATATTAGCTGAATCGCTGGTATTTTACGTTCTCAAATCCATAATTTCAGGGATTATGAAATGCAGATTCAATATCTTTCTAAAATTTTGTTTCAGAACAAACTTATTCAGAAATTGTTTTCAGTGATTAGCAATATGGGGGACATTATGACAGAATCCAAGAAACAAGCTTGAACACGCCTGGGTTAGATACTGTACAGACATTATATACTATTTATTCTCATTAAAAATGAATGTGAAACTTTTGGGCCCGAATATCCACCCCTCTCAAGAGTCTAGTGGTAAAGATCGAAAGATAGCCAATCCAAAAGCTGGACAGCTTACGAAAATTCTTGATACTTCATAAATCACTCTCTTGCTGCAAGTAATTTCTTTTCTTCAATACCTGCTAATATACAGACTCTAATCTGATGCTTGAATGATTAAATGAAAAATAATTTTCTACATCAAATTCATCATAACCATACCGTACTTTAAATTATTACCAAAGAAAGAAAAATATAAAGTCAGTAACACGCAGAAACTAGGTGAAAAAGTAAGTAGTGAGATTAATAATGGTGTTTCATATTTTCGTATGGTTTTGGGTAAGGTATAACTTGCTTCATTTGAAAATTTCTGCTTATTATCATGAAGGATAATATGGCATTGTTTATGATTTTGAAAAAAAATAAATAGATGCTGTTAGTTTAGTCTATTCTTTAAAAAAACGTTGAGTTTAAAATAGACAATATTAGCGAAGAGCTAATTAAAACTTTGTCAAATAAATTAGGATGGAATAGGAAGAAAAAACAGAAGTGAGAAAGAGTTTATTTCGCTTGAAACCGAAATTATTATTAATATTATTTTGAAACAGTAGACAGAGTTTGACAAACAGTTCAATAAATTCAAGACAAACAGTTTGAGAATAAATTTTACGAAAATGCATTTTCTAGTATTTTTCATATTATGCTTTAAATTTACTAGTTATTAAATTTAATATTTTTTGCAATTTTTTTTTTAGATTTTTAGATAAGTAATGTCATAAAAATCTGCACAGTGTCGTTATTTATTATATTTTAAAAACCAACGTTTTCTTTGAGCCAGAGAAACTCCTAACTGTCAATACACTCAGTTTAACAATGAACTTACACCGTTCCTTCTTAAACTTACTCACTTTTTTATTTCTTTACCGATTAAAGGAATACATGAATTTTTACTGAGATTTAAACAAGAAATTTCACGGATATTTGCACAGTGATCTCTCCCAGGACATTTTTACCAAACCCTACTTTTCTCTTTCACCCAACAAAACCCATAACTGCCATTTTACTGAACCCAACGACGCATCGATACATTTCCTTCTTTAACCCTATTTAGCCAATTTCCTCCTAACATTGTGTCACCAGCACCCCTTAACGACACATTCCGCCCATTCTTCTTTCACCCCTCGCCCACAGTTTCTGAATCAATGTTTTCCTTCACTTTTTTCCTTTGCCCCATCTCTTTTGCCTTTAACTACTCTTTCTCCCTTGCCTGCAGCGGACAAAAATCAGCGTATTGATTCAGCGAGTTAGAAAGAGAACTGGTGGAAACTGTAAGAGACACGGCAAAGAGAGAGACAGAGAATGGTATGTTTTTCTTCGCAGTTAGGGGCCAGTGGAAGAACTTATGATGCGTCGGATCTAGTTGTTTGGGCAGCTGCTACCGAATATTGGAGCCACGCCAAAGAACTGTCCGAGCGATCTCCGCCTTGCTGGAAAGAAATAAATACAGGCAAAGGGAAAACTTGACAGTTTTCTTGATAATGTCTAAGGAGAATGGAAGAGTGGGATTTGGCAGTGGCAAATGAGACTTCTTCAGGGAATAAGCAATGAGAAAAGAACCTTGGAGGACAAAAATTCGGTATCCACTATTTCATTGCAATAAAGCATACTATGTTATGTCCTAAAATAGAAGACGAATTACAAATTTTCTTTTCTGTCATAGTTTTAAAATGAAATTATATTATGATTCTTCTTAGAATCAGAAGAATAGAAAAGAACTCAGATTAAATTTAATACCGGGAAACAAGAATTGCAATATAAAAATAATTTGAGTATTCCTATGCTGCTTCTTAGAAGGAGTTAGTAAAGATTAATATAATAAATGCTAAAAATAAATTAAATGAGTTGCAAGACCCTTCTTTCGTGTTTTTCTCTTAAATTTTTATTTAACTCTTTTTAAAAAGGAAAAAAATACTGATTAAACTGAATTTTATCAAAAAGCGGTCATAAAACTATTCTGTGTAGCGTATTTGTAATAAAAAGTAATTCTTTAGAACAAACAACATAAGTTACAACAATTATTTTTCAGACTTTAATTAAAATATTATAGCATTTCAAAGAAGAATAAAATTATGTTGAATTAAATAGAAAAATGATGAATTTTTTTGTACAATTTATTAAGAAATTAATATTTTCGTGCTTCATAATTACATTAAAATTAACAATATTCTTGTAAATACGTCATCATTTTTTTCAAATCTAAATGAAATTTATACTTTATTTCTGATTCTGTTTCGCGTATTTTAGTGCCGTTGATGAAAGATAGACTGAGCATAAAATTTCGTCTTATAATAGTTTACATAAAATATTTCTATTTCATGATGATTTAAATATGATATTTCTATCTCATGATAATTCACATCATATGTACGTGCCAGTACAAAACTGTTGATAAGAAGTTGGCTGATTACATTTTTTCGTATTCCATTATTAAATAAACTGTTGTAGTGATTTGAATTCGAAATATATCCTATTCCAAAAATATGTTTATCTAAACGAGAAAATGTCATTTCCTTGTAGACACTATAAGCAAAAGCATTTCCATTTTTCATAGAATACTGTCTGGAGAATTTTGAAATCTACTTTCATTTTTCCGATTCACAATTGTTTACTGTGCAATACTTTGTTGAGCACAAAAAAGATCTATTTATTTTTTTAGATTTTTGTTTGCTTGCTTCCTTTATGCCTCAAAATGAAGAAAACAATTTTAAGAATGACTTTCTAAGTATTAAAGCAATATAATATACTTTTTACTTTTTAAATAACTTGCACACTTGTCTTTGTGCTACATAACAAAGTTAGCTTTCATCTAAAATAACTTGCATGGTTGTCTTTGTGTTACATAACAAAGCTACTTTTGTCTAAAAAAATATCAAACTTGCTCTTTTTTCTGATGGTTTATCATGCAAACTGATCTTTTATACGTTTAGTCAGAAAGTTTCAAGAGTTACTCTTAAAAATACTTTTGAATATAATTCTACGATTAAATGTGTTATTTCGAAATTTCTACTATTTCCCTGCTGCCGGAAACATATTGAAATCCAATTCGGAATCGAATACATTCATGCAAATAAAAAACTGTGTTAAAAAACATATAGGATTGTAACATGAAATTTAATGAATTCTCAACTTAGAAATAAACCATGGTAAACTTTGCTACGCCGAGCTATAAAAAATGAACAATTCGATTTTTAAATTATTGATGATTTCTATTCACAAAACCTGATCGCCTCTGTTTGACGCAAGGATTTTTAAGATATAATTGTGTATAAAATAACTGAATACAGTATGCTTGGATTGAAAATTTAACTATTTTGGTCGAAAAGAACTTGTCTTTATTAAAAGGAGGCAGGGAATCCGAGTTTGAATATTTCATTCAATTCTTCAAAGCAATCAAAACTTTATTCGCATAATCCAGCTTTTGTTTATGAGAATGTTTGTAAATTAAGACATAATGTCGTCACCAGCTAGCTACACATACTGACTATTTTTATTTAAAACTTAATCATTTAGTTAATACACTTCAATATGTTATTCAATATTACATTTCAACTTTATTTTTTAAAATACAGAGTGGTCACAAAGTCTTTCCCTGATTACAAAAAATTATTGGAAAAAAGCTATTAAAATTTGGCATATGGTTGTTTCGATATATCGTAAAGACGTTTATAAAGCTTTTAATAAAACCACTTACGTCAGTAAATTTCAATGTGAGCACCCTTAGTAGCTCTTATTAGCACTTTGAATGTATCAATATCTTCAACTGGCGTTGCAAACACTCTGCCCTTTATGCAACCCCACTCAAAATTAGGATCACAGATCCTGTATCTAGTGTGACTTCCGAAATGTTGGACAATACGTGTTGAGAATTAGAATACCGCCTTGACATTCTTCGAGCTACTAAGGGTGCTCACATTGCAATTTATTGACGTAAGTGGTTTTATTAAAAGCTTTATAAACGTCTTTACAATATATCGAAACAACCATATACTAAATTATAATAGTTTTTTTAGATAATTTTGTGTAATGAGTGAAAGACTTTCTGATCACCCTGTATAACATTTTAACATAAAATTCTTCTCTGCTTGCTTAAAACATAATAAAATTACCTAAGGTCAAGATACACTGCTACAATATATTGTAGGACAAACACTACATTTAGAATCCTTTAAGTCAAAAGGAATCTAAACAGCTGTTCATTATTTTTTTTATCATGATCCAAAATGATAATGCTTCTGGTTTAGGAGCAGTAATATCTACTAAAATGTGTGGGAATCAAATAAATAATCTCTTCTAACACAAAGGAATGCCTACCAGAGAACACTTAAGTCAAGCGGAATCTTCTTTTATTTCTAATTGATTTAATTTGAAAATACAACGTAAGAATTGACATTTTTAACATATTGTCTCCAAAATTAAGCTATTGATTTTCTTGTGGAAATGAAGTATATGTAACTATGTTCAGACATATTTTTCAAACTGGGAACATAATAGATTTGAACAAAATGGCACTTCTTCTATTATTCGTGTGAAATAGGCTAACAGATTAATGAATTGTAGAGACCACGTTCATTTTGATGGTTCTGATGGTCACTGGTAAGAAATTTCACCGATTGACGAATTTGCAAAATCAGCCCTCAAGTGTGCACAATATGATAAACAACCAGAGTACGTTCTGAACTAAATTAATGAAAGCACATTTTGATTAGCATTTAAATGAAGAGTTTAAATCAATATTAGTTATAATAAAAAAGTACAAATCGAGTAAAAATTCCTAATGCAGAAAAAGTAGTAGTTTCAGTATTAATTTTCGCCACATTGAAGTAAGAGAGGTGGTAAATATTCAAAGGCAATAAGAGACCAAAATTAATAGAAGAGAAAATTTTTATCGATAAGTACATGATTAAGTTAATTCCCACTTCACTTTATACTTCATACATACTAATAAACTTAAATGCATTTCTTCGTTCTTAAGAATTTATTTATTGGAAAATCAATTTTAAAATAATGAAGGGCTTAAGCCTGGATAATACATGAATTCTTCGTTAAATTTTCCCGATATTTTCCATGACTTCTTGAAAGTACTGAAACAGGAGAAATTAAGAATCGGAGTATAGTTTTTCTGTCAACAAATGTTTTGAATTATGTGATAAAATAACTTTGTTGGAGTACAATCGACTTTTCTTGAAATCAATGAAGTGGTAAATAAGTTTATATGTGGTGAATTAATGAATACTGATGTTGAATTTCACCTTCAAGCACATGAAGAATACGTTCTAATTATGAATAACATGTCGAATAAGTGATTTTAAAAATAGTTTTTTTCTTGCTTTAATATTTTAAAAGTACATACCAACGAATAAGCTTGTCGGCAAATTTTTCTTTTCGTATTTTGGATTTCTCATTGCAAAAGAACAAATCACACACGTATATACTGGATGTTATTATTTAAAGTTTCAATTTGGATTCCTTGTAAAATGAAAATTCCTACAACAAATGTTAATAAATTTGGAAACGTTGCAAAAGTTGCAAAATTGGGGTGAAAATGTAGCAAGAATTCCCAATTGCTGATTTTCACATGTGCGGAATTACCGGATTTGTAATGTCATCTGACCGCGGTTCAAAATTACGAGGTCCGTCCTAAAATAGCCCTCGTGTTGCTTCAAAACAGGATAATAATGTAATTAAACGAAACTAAACCGGATTCTTGAAAATGTAGATTTATTATCCTTCTCAAATCTCTATTACGTAGGGGGTTATACGACAGAATGTGACATCCTTGAACAATGATGGCAGAGATGATACGCACATCCTAAAATATTATTTATTTTCACCGACAAAAATGCATATAATATTCCTCCGAAAATCCCTCTCAAGACCATGTTGGTATAAATTTTATGAATAATTTATTGAACAGCTGGGAAATTTATCAAAATTCCTTGCATTGAATGACCCATTCTCTTATAACTGGTGATTCTACATCTCCAGCATCTCTTTATATGCATATTTCAGTTTCAAATAGTTTATTGAACAGCTGGGAAGTTAATCAAAATTCTTTGCATTGATTGACCGATATTTTCTTGCTGCAAGTTCCTCATTTCCAACACATTTGATATGCATACTTCAGATTCTAAGCTAATACTTAAAGGGTAAAATCAGAAGCCGTTATCTACATTAAAATGCTTTGGTAATCGTACTGAGCTTTCAGTTGTTAGTAACGAAAAATATAAAGCAGAAATTCCCAGAATTTAGACTCTTCTCCTTCTTATCCGCCAAAATAAAGAGCAAAGCAAATTTAGAAATTATTGAAAATACTGTGGCAGATACAAAAATGAAAGTATTTTTCAGAAAGGATGCAGTGAAATGTAAATTAATTTTTAATAAATGAAATATTATTTGCTTTTCGATTTGCTAATGAAGTTGTATCAAAATTTATGCATACGGATTACATTAATGTACTAAACTATTTTCAATGATATCAAATTTTTACTCATTGGTAGTTTTCCCGATTTTTAAATGAGGCCGCAGTCGCCTGCTGGAAAAGGTAATACAGTGCGTGTCAAAAGTTTAAGCGCAATAACTTTAAATTAAAACCTTAAAATATATATACTTCAAATAGGTGTTCATATATGTAAAAAATTAGAATTGAAATGATTCTTATTACTATCATGCTTTGAACTTTATTTCCATCCATCGAATTTAACAAAAATACAAAAACAAGTGTTTAAAAAATTTAAGCACATGAGACACTTATTTTTTACAGTCGATTAAAAATAAAATGTTAATACTTGATTATTATTTCTTTTTGTTGAATTACGTGAAATACATGGCTTTCCATCGATAATATTAAGTTCTGTATTAGTTATGGCTGTGGTACTAACCAAACATTCTCAATGGCCAATTTGAGTACTTCAACTTAAGAATGCTACTTACTATTTTGATTAACTAAATTTATGAATTCACTCCACACGTTTTCTAAGAAGTTCAAATCAGGATTTAGGGCTAGATCACTCAACACCGACCCCATGTTGGAGCTAAGCCAATGTGATGTTGATTTGAAGGCAAGTATTGAAGGGTTGTCATGTTGAAAAGTCAATTCTGTTCCACAAAAAATTTCAACGAAGGGAACCAAATGACTGGAAAGTGTCTCTCGGTAGTTTTCAGACTGTTTAGACCCTGAGTAAGGCTAGGAATGTCTGTCTATTGAAACAAAACAACGCCCATACCATCAGAAATCCATCACCATGATGTCATCTAAAAATGCTTCTTATTTCTTTTTGAAGATCACGCCAATAGCATTCAATTCCATCAGGTCCGTCCAAATTCCAATTCTTTTCGTCGCTGAATATAACAATAAATCACACATCACCAAATGATATGTTCTGTTTGGCTTACTCTAATCAAGCTTCTTTGTAATGTGGTGTCAAACCAGGTGATCGAGGCATCTTGCGGCTTTTCATGAATTCATCTTGCGGTTTCTTCTATGAATAGTTTTTTTTCCGATATTTGTCCTCCAATGATACTTTTAATTCGAGAAAGTGAAAAATTCCTAGTTGAAGACAAGATTCTGATGTGCATGTCATCGCGTGAGCTGGTCACTCAGGGCCTTCCAGAACGAGATTTTCGTTTAAAGTTTTTACCATAAGTAAATATTTGATAAATTCCATGTTTTGACCTTTTTAAAACAGCTGTAATTTCAGAGAAATTGACTTCTGTTTTTCTCCCATACACCAGATTTTTATGCTTCCTAATATCAAAATTGTTTAGACCTAGCAATTTTGAACTAATGTCAAACCGACAGTAGGTTCTTCTTATATATTATATACGTGCGCAACTGCTTGTGGGATCTCATTAATTTGCGTAAAAGCAATTTGTGCTTTTATGCAGATTAATGAAACTTTTGACACTGAAATTTTTGTTCCCTTCTCAGAACTTCGGATTAAAAAGAAAGTTTTAAAGTTAATAATGCTTAATATGATTTTGTATACATATAAACGACATGGTGTAATAAAGTGGATATTTGAAGTTTTATTTTAAAATTATTGTTATGCTTAAACTTTTGACAATCATTGTAGAACTTCATATTATACAATTGTAACAGTTAAAAATGTCACCACAGAGGTGGATTGGTGTGCTGTGCAATAGATTCAAGATCATGCAGATTGGATTTATGAATCTCAATAATCCTGAAAAGCTGCAATGGAATGACAATAGAGTGCTGAAATTTATAAAGAAAGAACAACTAAATTAGTAACAACTCTTTCTCTATCTTTTTGCAGGACAATAATTTATTCGTGGAGTTCTGTTATTTGTGCAAAATCAAAGAATTGCATATCGTCACGCCATTACTATGGAAGAAAAATTGAATTAAATTAATTGCCTAACGGATAATTGAGTTCTGAAAATACTAAAAGAGTGTACTTTTCTTGAGAATACACAATTGCCCAAACTTTTAGAACTATAGCGCAACGCGATGAAAGTTTAATTTCAGAACTATAGCACAACACGAGACGAGTTCAGTTTTAGTTATATTAACGTCCCGCTTTGAAGCAACACGAGGTCTATTTAGGGATGGGACTTCCAAACTTCCTCGCCACACCAGCGGGAGGATATTTGGTCACTGCGTATGCCAGTGTGCAGCAGGCCCCATACACGGCAGATCTTTAGTGGAATCCGGTTTTGAACCTGGAACCCTCCGTCCCGAAGCCGGTACCTTGCCACCAGGCCACCGTGGCCACAAACCGATAGAAAAACTGATTAGAAAATTTCATCTTTAAAAACATGAAAAAGTCGAGTTAAATACAAGTGCATAGAAAAAGATTAATTATAGCTTAGAGTAAAATGACGAAGAAATTTGAAACCATGGGTTTGTTTAAAAAATCGTATTTATAGAGAGGAGGTAGTTAGTCCTGTAAAATCCAGGAATCTGCTACAGAAAGAGAGCCATTGAAGGCATATTTACAATATTGTGATTAGTAAAATTTATTATCGTGTTAAAATCCATTAATAAACATTTATTTTTAACTTGTGGGAATTTTTAGACCATTATTAATGTTATTATTATTTATGATGTTATAAAATCCAATGATCTCCATCATAATAATTGCAGGTTTAATAACTTTTGATTAGGGGTGTAGTGGAGCAGAACGGCATTCTGAGACTGCTTTTTTGAAAAAGAGAGATGAATAAGAAAAGAAACTGCACGATACCTCCTTAGAAAAAAACCATCCCTATATTTGCTTAATTTGTTTGTTTGGTTTTATAGCACAAGAGCCAGATTTGGCCACTCTGGACCAAACAGATGGTGTTAATAGAACTATATTGTAGATAATTCCGTGCAACAATTTAGAATGATAAAATCATATGATAAAATGAAGGAGATTATTTAAAAACGAAGGTATAGTTAAAATAACAACTTTAAAATCTGAAATGCAAAGTAATAGAATGGAAACGTTTCCAACATTTTTATGAGAATAATACTGATTAAATTTTAAACGGCACAAAAAATTTAAGTGATTCAGAGGTCGAAAAATCTGGAAACAAGGAATTTTTCAAAAAAAGAAAAAAATAATTGCCGTCTTTTTATTTGGTATTTTTTAGTGCTTGTTACGGACTGGGGAACTTCACGGATCATTATAAAACGCTTGAAAACCTACTCATCGAAATGGTCTTTTTTTCAGTCTCTGTTTCAGTGTTGTTTTATCAGCTATGGTGGAACTAGTGGATGGTTGTTGTTGAAGAACAGGTGGTGTTTTATCGAAAGTTTCAAGAGGGTTATATTCAATTGCATTATCTATTTCTATTTCACTGATAGAGCTATGAATGGGCTTATTATATGTTGTTATAGTATTTGTCTAATCCGTACCCTATAAAATATGATTAGTATTTAAAATTCATGTTACAAAAAACTGGGAAGCATTGGTGGACGGGGATAAATCTTTAAAATTACAAACATATAAATGAATTTTATACTTTGATTCAGAAAAGCTAAGGTATTTTCTATATTAAATACCCTCCCTCCGGGCCTTTTCAGGCCTTAAGCGAACTAGGCAGGCTGGCACGGAAGGGAGGGGGTCTGTGTATATTACTTACCCATTTAATAATTTTAACTTGAAATGACTTGATTTTTGTATAACTTGAAATTAGAAAAAATATATTCCTTAATATTTCATTATATCCATGTTTTAAACTTTAATACACAACTTTAATACACATTATGATAATATTTGATCAACAATTAAATGATAACTGCAAATGATATTTGTTTTATCTCTACTATTAATAAAGGAGAATGTGTGTGTGTCCGTGTGTCGGTCCTTACAGGGCAGATCGCTAAACCTAGAGTTACGAGATTTGGCAGAAAGATACTTCGAAGGGTGAGAATGTGCACCTCAGAGCCCCTCTTCTAAATTTTAATTAATTAAAAATTAAACTAAATTTTGGCGTTTTTCTTTAATAACTCCGAAAGTATTACAGCACAAAACCTATTTTTACACCATCTGGAAATTTAAAAAATTATATTTTCAATGATTTTAATTAAGTTGTCGTACGATTTTTTTTCTCTAATTTTAACAAATTTTTAAAAATATTTTTGGCATAAATTACAACAATACTCTCCATTGTTTCGACTCATTTCAAACCGTTTTCATTGTTTAAACAAATATTTATTTGCTTGTTTCTTTTCCATTGTTGAAAGCTTAGAAAATATCTTACTGGATTTTACTTTCTTATTTTATTTGAAATCTGCAAAGGAAGTCTTCAAGATAGTAAGTATATATTGAATAATCTAGTAAACTGAAAGATTATCTTTGTTATGTTTTAATTCTTTTTATCAGCGTGTTTTAAGCCAATCAGCATGCTGCTGGACGTAAAATGTGCCGCGTCAATTTAATGTTGAAATCAACTGCGTATTTTACGTTAATGCAGACAAGGAACAGAACAAGCGCAAGACTACGAAAAGAACGCGGGTTAAAAGTATATAGCAATTTGAAGTTTAAAACTACTTTGTTAAGGGAACCATGAATATAAAATTATGCATAAAAGATTCAGTTGAAAATTTATTTCCGGCTATCAAGCTTGTATCCGAAGGCGGCTAGTGAAATATTATTTGAAAAATATGCATGGTTGACATTTTATTATTACAGATTTTAATACCTAGATAGAATAATTATAAATTTTGAGTGCAAAAATAATATACATTATTGTGAAGTGATCCTCTGCTTACTCTCTATCACCTCTCTATCCGTCTCTCAACTCTCTCTCCCCCCCCCCAACAGTACGGCCGGGGGAGGGGGGGGCGGCATGACGGAGTTTGCGACACCGCGCCTTTTAACCCAGTAGTTTTTAGAGTTTTATTAGGAGTGTAGTGAAGAAAGGAGAACTTTAGTTATGATGGTACATTTGGTGAAAATGCTTTTGGATAGTCTTGAAATATTTTATAGCTTTGCAGTTTTACTTTCAAAGCAGATGATGTGACAGTATTCTTCTGACAAAATATTACATGGACCTAGGCTTACATCCTTTGCTACGTTTCAATGGAATCGTCAAAAACCTTTATATATTAAAACTGATGGATCCATTTAGTCTAGTATCTATCCAAGTCATTAGTAAAGATTTAATTTAGTTATATTAATGTCCTGTTTTGTAGCAACACGAAGGCTATTTTGAGACGGACCTTGTAATTTTCAACTGTGGTTAGATGAAGAGGACGGTACTTGAGCTGGAACGCTCTCTCCAAACTCCCGGACCACATCAGCTTGCATGAGTCAGGTACTCATGATAAGTGGAAAGTTGGCAACTACTGTTGGTGAAAGTGACCTGAGGCACTTCTAATTTTTCAGTGGAACCCTGCAGGAATCCTGGCTTCCTGGGAAATTGCGCCTGACATAGAAGTTTCATTTAGATACTTATATGGAATGGACTGCTTTCTTTCAGGACTTACAGGAGAAGCTGGTCCACATTTGTGTTACGCTATACAGAAAAACTCCAGAAATGATCCCGACAATAGCGAGTTATTTCTGCTAAAGTTCACAACAGTCTGGTAACTTCTGAACAATGATGTTTAAGAGAGATGCCAGATGATAGAACCCCTAAGCTTCTCCCTCCGATTCATACTCATTAGCCATGTCAGGTCGTGGATTAACCCATTAGGCCTCTCATAGGTTTTGAAAATAAATTATATATGTATTTGGACTCAAAAAATATATAAACATTTAATAATTCTTCTAAAATTTAGTTTAATTTTGAGTTTAATAAAATATCTTAATACATAATTATGTAATATATATATATTTGAAATAATTGGCAACCCTCAGCCTCAACCACTGGACCGATTTCGAAAACTTTTATGTCATATGAAAGCTTATGACTTCTAGATATGTCATCAATGGCCGTGTACTCCCCCTTCCATTTTCGTGAGACACCGAAAACACACTACTCCACTGCGCACTCTCTATGGGAAAAATCATGAGACAGTTCCCCAACCACTGACCTATTTTGACAATTTTTATTTCATATGAACGCTTATAACGCCTATAGATGTCATCAATAGTCGCCTGCCCCCCGGCACCCTCAATTTTTAAGATATATTGCAAAATAAAACTTTGGCAGACTCCCACAGCATCTACAACTGCCAATTCGCCAATTTATTTCGCCAAGGTGGGAACATAGCCAGAGATTATTAATATTACTGGCGAATAGCTAATCGCCGAAGGCGGTTATATGATAGGAGAAATATGAATCTATCTGAAAATGCTTCTTTATTAGGTATTTGAAGTTTGTGAAACGCTTATTGTGCCAAAGGAATCTTTTAAAATTTGAACATATTTACATCGATGAATCAAAATAAATAACATCAAATCATTTCACATTTGACTGCAAAAACATTCTCAAACTTTGCATAATATCTCAAGACGCTTTGGGCGAATTATTCAGAAAAATCTACAACACTCTTTCACCACAATTCATAATTGATAAATGTTCTAGTTACTTCTCAAGAGTTTAGTAAAAGGGCAAGACCTGAAATCCCGTAAAATAAATAGGTTTAATCCTTTGCCTCATAAATACACTCCCCCATTCCTTTTGTTGCCTTATGAAAAGAAACAGAAAATGCCCATTAATTTTCCCAAGGAACTGCCCACGAATATTGTTATTTGGCCATTTGGCGAGAGTTTTTGTTATACCCGAAAGATGTGGGGCAATAAGGCCAAAATTTATACCCACGTATAAATCAAGAGATGCTTTATGCAGAATGGTAGGAAAATTTCGGGAATAACATATATACCGTTTTACGTTTCCGAGTTGGCTTATGCAGGAACACGCATGTCGGTCATAAAATAAGATTCTTGGCGTCATTCCGGTAGATTCAAAAAACGCCAATGTTCTTCCAACGCCAGATTTGGATGAAATACGAGTTGTGAAACAGTGTTATGACTACCTTCCCCCAAAAGAAAGACATTTCGTTCGCAGCCAAGGGTCTTGAGTCCTTTGTATGAATTTCAATTCTGGGTAAAAATGGAAATTTGAGTCGAGGAAGAGAAATATTTCCGGCATTTTCTGTTAAAATAAAAATTCGAAATGGCAAGGCTTAAGTGCTTTGAGATATATGTAACGATGAAGTTTGATATTATTGAATTTTGAAATTCATATTTTCGAGGGTTTGAATTGAGAAATTCGAAAGAAAAACTTTTTGAAATTAAGATTTCAGAACAAACAGAGCATTTTAAATTCTTTTCACTTCCTATTCCAATATGTAAAAGTTTCAAAGTTTTTCATTTTTTGTCCAAAATGATTCAACTTTTGATCCCTATTTTCTCAGCCATTTTTATATTTGCAATAAGTTTAAAAAACATATCCACATCTTTCAACGTTTTCCTAATTGTGTTACTTTTTATTCTTTAATATATTTCATATCTATTATTATAAAAATTATAGAAACTTGCAATCAACTTTTTCAACTTAAGTACGAGATGGAGCTCTTATATGGAATAAGACAGAAACAAAATTCCACCTTTTACAAAATTTCATATTTACTAAAGTAAAATTTATAAACATGAAATAAGTAAGATTAAATTAAAGCGTCTTTAAAATTTATTTAATTGAGGTTCTAAATTTAAAAGCAGAACCGCGACAAGAACTTGTGAACATTTACCCAAACATTTACCCTCTAATATAAAATTTTCGAGTATAATTCGGAATCCGAGAACATACAATACCTCTTTTGATAGCCAAATATTGTCTGAATTACTCTAATTAAGAGCAATAACGACAAAAAAATTTGGGCTCATTTGTATTTAGTCTTTCTGATTAAAACTGATCCATCAAAGCCATAGCTAACAGCTATTTTTTTTTAAATATCACATGAGCAGCTTTGCTGAAATTAGCCATAATCAATGTTATTTTCATTTTTAGAAAACGTTGATATTTAACTAAAAGATAGCTTCATACTCATAAAGAAAAATCTAACACTTTATTATGATGATTTATTCATATCAATACTAAGTACGTTTTAGCATTAAACCATCGACCATCTGCGATTCTTTACTTTTTTTTATATAATTTTCTTTTAATTGTTAATAAAGTCAGATGCTATTGGACGAAAAGATTAAATACTATCGCAAAGTGCGGCATTAATACGCAGCAAACTTTTTTTACTATACAACGCTATAATATTGTAGCCTGCCAAACTGTATGGAATAATTCATACACGATTTCTACGTTGCTCAAGACAGGAAAGTTAATTAGCTCTGTCAATTAGATATTTCTAAATTTTAAGCTAGAAGTGAAATTATAAGATAGATGGCAAAGAAAATTTTTGAAAAGAAATAATTAAATAAATTATTACTCTATTACATCTGTTCCTTCTGCAAAAGTGTTAAAAAACATTTTGAAAAACAATAAATAAAAAAAATTAATATCCTATGAATAAGAAAGTAAATGATAAATATTTTGATTTTATTATTAAATTAAATATTGTAGAATTCAACTAATAGTTGAAAGTAATTTTAGAGTATTTTGAAACTTTAATTTGTCCATTAATGCAAAAATAAATCATTCACATATATTCCAATTAGAAATTCGTAGCTAAAAGAAATACGAAGACTATTTAAATGATATCCTTCGTTGACATTTTGACCTTTTCCATTTTGATAACACTATTCAAGATTTTTTTCTTATTTTATAAAAAAAATAGTAATTAATAGAAGATACGTTTCAGAAACGTTAAATATTAAACATTAAATTTAATATTTAATTTCTGAAACGTAGCCTTCTATAAAACTAATATTTGACATAATTAATATAAATGAATTACTACATTATTATTAAAATAACAATATAATAAAATATTAGACATTAAAAATTTAGAGATGAATGAATTCATACTTTTATGGCTCATTAAAATTAATAACTAACCCTGGCGATATTTCGACAAAGTAAAGCAAGCAGTTTTATTGAACTATACACATAATTTAATGATGTATGAGAGTATTTATGGATAAGTATAATTACTTTTAAGAAATAAAAATTTTATAAGCATTCAACTATAATTAAATAAAAGGCAGTTTTATCCCTAGAAATAATTACGCAAACAGTCCCTTGTGAAAATTTTGTAACATTTGGTTAGTTTTACGACATATATTGTTAATACGTGTTGTATATATTTTAGCACTGGATAAGAACAATTTAATATAAAGCATATACTACCTCTGTCCCATAATAATAGTAGCAAGTGAATATTTAAACGGGAATTATTGGCGAATGCAGATGTAAATTATGTTGTAGAACAAAATTGCGAAGCTTCAATCAAAATCAATGTTTCATGACATCTGTCATTTCTTTTGACACATCTTTCAATTTTTAGATTAATCTAATTATTACGAATTATAACTATTTTTCTAATTTCATCCTCTGATCGAAACAATTTTTTGTTTCAGTTGTATATCAACCCATTAAGATAAAAAAAAGAGTTTTCAAGCAGAGATCGAGTTGCGATTGTCCAGTTCATTAAGCTCACACATATAGGGAGATTATTGAAAAATCCAGAAACTATTTGAACACTCAAAATAAAAATTAGGAGTAAAATTTTTAATTTATTGTTAAATTTAATTCAGTTTTTTTATAACAAATGTTGCGTTCTATATTTATGCTTTTATTATTATGACAAATTAAATTCATCAACTGCTACTATTATTATGGGACAGAGGGAGTATTAAAAATATATTTGAGTATAATTACCACAAAGTAAAGTTTGCTATTTGATTTAAACTATTAAATTTAAAATTGAAAATAAAATGCTGTAATTTGTTCAGTCTGTAGCATAGCTCTGAAAATCTCTTTGACGATTTAAAAAATAAGATATTGTTTGTTTCATCCTGTAAGCATATTTAGTATTTCCTGACAAAAGCATGACTTCAATTTATTTATTGTTATAACAGTGTATGATATCAGAATAGTGGCAACAGCCAGTTGTTGACTTACGTTGAATTTGATTTAAAAATACGAGATGAGTAGGAGTACGGTTGAACGACGTTATGTTGCACGCAGATAAGAAGTGCAATAATTTTTTTTAGTGTTCTAATAAATGTTTGTTTAGTCTGAGAAGAATTATTATGAGTGTCAATCAAAAACCAACAATCAAGTCATGGCATTTTTTAGGAAACATTTTAAGTAGATTTTCTTTCTCGTTTTCTGTTTTCATGCATTAACGAAACAGAAGATTTAATTTTAATGGATAGTGAATTAGCCCATTCCTAACAGGAATCTCTCTTTTCCATCATTCAGTTAATTACAAAATCTGAACATTTTTAATAACAATTCCTCCTGAATTGCGTAGATTAATCTTCTGAGTCACCTAAAAGTGCTAAAATTTAAACATTATTTTTTTTTGAATTGCTCAGGAATTATTGCTTCTAAAGTTTGGATAATTTTGCTTCTGTGTGTCATCAAATTGCATGCCATTAAAATTACTTTGAAGTTCATGAGCAGTATATTGGAAATAGAGAAGATCCAGTGTTCCACTTATTTATTTGTAAGTATCCATCCGAATTATCTAAGATGAAATGTTTCTAAGAAATTGACATATGAATGTTTCTTTTTACTCATCATATGAATGTTTCTTTTTACTCATCATATGAATGTTTCT
>BGPR01000159.1:934355-945123 GCA_013235015.1 Araneus ventricosus | reverse complement strand
TCATCATATGAATGTTTCTTTTTACTCATCATATGAATGTTTCTTTTTACTCATAATATGAACATATACTTTCTTTTTAAGCACAAATCTGTTGTAATTTTTTTGGGCATTTTTATGCACTTTCTGTTGCATTCATATTTATTATTAATTTTTTAAAATCTTCTCTATTTTATTAACAGATTTTTTATTTTATTTTATAATAGGTTTTATTGTATTTATTTATTTTTATGAGATTTACAAGATAGTGCACAAGTTATGTCGAATATGTCTTTTTCGAATATGACTTTATGTCGAATGTTTTTTTTTCTTATAAACTGAAAAAAATTCACATGTATGAGCATTAAAGTCTACATATAAATGAAATTAAAGACTCAAATTGATTGTACATGTAAAGTTTCAAAGGAATCTGCCACACTTAATAAAACATGTTCGCATAAATCTCGAATTAATCATTTCGTAATAAAAATAAAATCATAATCATCAGCTTTATAATTTATTAGCGGAAATTAGATCCTACAGAGATTCCAGGATTATATTTGGGATTACTTTACGCCAAAATTAACTCTAGCGAATAGCTCCTGGAAACCTTATCACTAATCTACGATGTTTGAAGTAATGTTATTATTCGAACTCAATAACCAGTGAACCTCGCATTAACTTGATCTGCGTTCGCCTAGACGGTTCAGGATTGATTACCTAAAACAAATTAGAAATTGCTTTCTTCGTCACAAGATTAATAGGGTTTCAGGTATCAATTCTCTGATAAAAGGAAATCCGTTGGATAAATCTAGGTCTAGAAATGTTTGATAAGTTTTTTGTTTCCATTTAGACATTGATGGAAGCATTACAAATTCTTTTATTCGTTTAATTCATGGTTGTCTTTTCATCGACTTTATACATAAATATCTGCAGATTTTATTTAGTATTAGATAATTTGAATTTGTTAAATCTTAATTAAAATTATAAGTTACATACGATCCTATACAGTTATACAGGTTTAGCTTAAATGATTCATCGGGTTTCAAAACACTGTGTATGGAGAGGTATACGATCTACAAAAACGGGTGATACATGACAAGATACATACACTTCTCAAATATAAAAGAACGCCTCGTGTCTCACGTGCTCCTTAGATGGCAGGCGATTTCCTCAACAGAGAACTGGCACATCGCTGGATAGGATGCGCTGGTCTAGATGGTGTTTTTCTGTTGCCATGGCCTCCTAGGTTGCCAGATCTCATGCCATGTGATTTCTTCCTGTGGGGTTATGTGAAGGACAAAGTATATGTATCCCCAATGCCAACAACGCTGCAAGCACTGCAGAACGGATCACTGCTGCTGTGACGGACATTGACGGAAACATGTTATTGAACGTCTGGACGGAACTGGATTACCGTTGGGATGTGCCGGGTGACAAGGGCGCACACATTGACCATTTGTAGTATGCACCAGAAGATGAGTGTATGTATCACTCGTCTTTGTACGTCGTATACTTGTAAATAAACAGTCCTTTGAAACCCGATGAATCACTTAGGATAACCCTATATATAGATTTGCTGATATTTAAATGTATATAAACACTTAGATATAATAATAAAGACAAAAACAAACATCTGAAATATGCAATTAGGAACAGTTGTGTATTGTAAGCTTTTATCAAATTAAACCATTAGTTTTGTTTAGCTTTTAATTTGTATTTTTTAAGTTCATACAATATCAAACATAATTTATTACTTGAAATCATACGCATATTGCTATGTTTGAATGTACGAAACATTTAGTGACTGAATGAAAAATGAATTCTAACAACGAAAGAAGAGAGTGTGTAGTGTCTTTGTCTTTTATTCCAAAGTAGATGAAATTCGATTACTTAAATTCAAGCTTTTAAATTTGTATCAAAATTACAATAAAATGGGGATTTATGAAGAATTTAGATTGTCCTTAAGTACACCACATTTAATAAAAAATAATACAGGAAATAAATTGTTACGACAGTTATATGCTACAGTAGCATATGTGTACAGACTACAATATTCTGATCTGATGAAGTAAAAATTATTTAACTTTTTTAGCAATAAAAAAAGGCGATCAAAAATCATTGCCAAAATTATTAATATTTATAATACTAAGAAAGCATTAAAAATTTGATACAAATTAAACTCTTAACAATAATTTTACTGTACAATAATACTAAACAAATGTTAGTGAAACCATATAAAGTTTTAAGTTCTTCAAACAAAAATAATTAGTCACAGACGAAACTTACATTTCCCTAATGCTTTTTATAATCCACTTAAAAGTTTCTAATGAACGTTCCGGAGACTTGTATTCCTGAATGACTTTATAATCCCCAAAGGGGATATTGTTTATTTCTAAATACACAATCCCAGAGGGTTTATAAAGCGCGGCATTCGCACCGGTTTTAAATATTCTACAACTTGAATTGTCTTTCCAAGTAATGACTCCACAATCTTTTTACCTCCCTTCCTCTATGTCTACCCATTTTGAAACGGCCGGTATTTTCACAAAAGTTGAAGTCAGTGTGTTGTAATTAGCCAACTCCAAGGGTGATATACCCCTCCCTTCCTTAAAGCGATTCACCATTAACTCTACCACCAAATCCTACTGAGCGACATTCACGTAATGAGCGTTATTGCCATGACCAGTATTCTAAATAGGCATCTTGGTTTGTTTCAGCAGTTAGTTAAAGCTGGTCCTAGTTCAAACGAACAGCCTGGCAGCAGCACTGAATGCGAAAGCAATCGAGATTCAATGTGGGAGAAGAAGTTAGATTAAAATAGCTTCAGATTCCTCTTTCAAATGGGATGGGGGTGGTTTGTTTTGGGATTGAATGGTCCATTCAAGAGTGTCCTACACATCTGTGGAAAATTTCTGGAGAGCCCGTTTCTGGTTTCAGTTTTGTATTTTATTCTAACCGAGAAGGATGGTGTTGGGTGGATTTCGGGAGTCTAAAATTGAGGGGATAGGAGAGAACGAGGGAATGACAACAGGGAGTGCTGAAAGTGGTGGCTTCCTTCCTGCCTAGATTGCATTCTGGAAATAGCTGCCTGAAAGTAAGAAATCATTGGAAAAGAGTTAAAAGTGCACTTGGGGCGTAAGAAATAGGGTTTTATCTGTAATTTTCCAAATGTTTTCCAACTGCTCGAATGAAAATCGATCAGTTTTTCGAAATCGGAATCTTTGGTTTTTGTATAAAGGAATCTGTATAAGAGTATTTTGAAAAGTAATAGAAGAAGCTTCGGTATAAAGGGGATCAAGTAGGAAAGAAGATTGCTTATGTTTGTTACTACTTTGTTATCCTGATGTGTTTCTTAAAGTTTACATTTTAATTTCATAATCTACAACCCGATTTGTACGCAGCATGTATTTTGAATGATTAATTTCAATTAATAACGTATTATTTGTTATCCCTTTAACTATCTTCCACTAGAACAAAATGTAAAATTTCTAAAAGATTTAATTTCCTTGTTTGTATTTGTGTATGTGTGTTTTAATAAATTGATCCTATAATAAAATTTGATGACGTACTTAAATCCTCATAGGACAAATTTAAAACCTCAAACAACGACTAAACGTCGCATAAGACTTTTGAATTTGTTTCTGTTTTCGTGCGAAATGATCTGAAAATACCTGTATAACTAAACAAATTTACTCCTGTTGGAATTATATTAACAAACTATTTTAAAACCCTGAAATAAAACCATAACATTTATTATTAACTTATTTTCTTGTTTTCAGAAAAAAACTTCTTTACGTACTCTACTGCTATTATTTTTAATTTAATGAGCAAGATATGTTAGCAGCATTTTAAGGACCTTTTTTAAATATATAAATTACAGTATCTACAGTAATTGTGGTCAATGGAACAATGTGTTTCCAATTTTCGAAATGTCAATATTTTGTGTTTATTTTATTCCAATATATTAGGCAATAGAGCATTCGGTCTTAGGAACAGCTTTTAAATATGTGTGTAAACACGTGTCTAACTGTTTCTTTTTAATATACTGAGTCCTGTGCAGAGTCTGTGCTACTGACAGTTGAGTAAGGGCCTACTAATTCTGAAATGCACCCATCCAAATCGCAAACCGGAGATTTTTAATCTCTGGAGTCGGGGGAGTGCCGTAGTGTAAAGTAAAGTAAAGTCAGATGTTGAGTAGACACATTAACTGGTACCGCACCTTGTGATGCGCCACATCAGATCAAAATTCTTAATATAAGTCTTGATATAACGTTATGAAGACCCGAAGAAATTTATTGGTATTAGAACATGAAAGTGTGCTTCACTGACCGTCCTAAGGAATCCAATAAAATATTAATTTGTAAAGGTTATCTATGCTTTCATATCAATACTAATTAAGGGTTAAATTAGAATTCATATACTGTTGGGAAGTTTTCATTGATTTATACTGGTTTACCCGAAAAAGAAGTCATTTACGCTGAAGAAAAGAAAGCATCCAAAAGAATATTTATATCTTTTTAGAGAAAAGTAATAGAAATATTATTAAGGCTTAGCAATTTTAATGTCTTAAATCTGTGTCTTAATGAAAAATAGAATCAATATGATAACTACTTTCAAAACATTTTAACATGAATCACATAGAAAGTTCTTTTAAAATTATTCTCAAACAGTCTTATGAAATAATGAATAAAATTCATTTTATAAATATATATTTGTTTGCATAAAAGATTATGTCGTCTTTTTCTCAAGAGAAAAATTTTAAAACCTTGCACTCCAGTACTGAATGAAACTCGCTAAAAATAGTATGGAATTTGTAAAAACTTAAAGAATCTTTTCAAATAACTAAATTTTCTACGACTTAAAATGAGCAATGCATAGAAAGATGCTCACTCGTCTGTAAATGAGCTGATTTAAACAAATTAATGACTGCTAACTGGATTATGAAACTTACAATGAGGAATGGAATTAATCTCTTTTAATTGCTAAATTAGCTATCCTTCCATGCGTTCAGAGTTGAAAATAATTGGATAATGAGGTCATTCTATTCAAAATCGCGAGTATTTAATTAGTTTAAAATTCGATACTAACAGTATAATAGTTTCCTATTTCTAATTGAACGACGAAAGGAAATGAATAGTTTTGTGGGATATTGAGAGATATAGTTTTGTGGAATTGATTGCAATTAATGTAATCAATAGATACCTCTTGGTTTAAACTCGCATGCAGTTAATTTTTACTCTTATAGATTAAAACTCAGTGCAATGGTCTTTAAATATGTAGGGCGAGTCAAAATGTATGTCCAGAATTCAGAGCTTAACTGCGCAATGGGTAGTGACTATATTTATTTGAAAGATACACTTTCAAGGGGTAATATATTCAAGTTTGTAATGCATTCACAATGGGGTCAGTATGAACTCGCTTTTAGATAGATTCCTTATATATATATATATATAAATCACTGCCGAGTTCGTAGATGGGCTATTCAACTCAAAGGGGGTGGAAATGGTGGGGAGTGAAGTTTTCACTTTCCGTAATTCCTTTACAATTGAAAATAGAAAGAAAATTCAAATTAGGAGAATTGTCGCTTTATCCTGACGAACAATTTTTGCATTTAAACTTTTTCGATAGCTACAATTGCTTCGAAGTCATTAGCTGAAAAGTGATTTCCCCTCCCTTCCCCTCTCCCCCTATCTTAATGTACATTTCAACCTATGCATGTTACCACTTGTTGGAAAGCTCTCGTCATTTGCAGTCTCTTCCTCCCGCTTTCATTCTTGCAGAGGGCGAAATGTTCTTTTTCTTACTATTATTAGTGGAGATGCATACCTATAACGCTTTTGCCAATGTTATCTTGTGAGCACGATAACGAGAGTAATTTTGATTAGATTTTAACTGGCAAAGGATATGTTGCACGGACGGTGAAAATCTGGACGGAGTTCGTATATGGGCTGTCCAGCGGAAATGGCGGGGGATTGAAAATTTCATTTCCCCATAATTCACTTACGATTGAAGATAGAAAGAAAATTGAAATTAGGCGAATTCTTGTCTCATCATAACAAACAACTTTTGTACTGAAAGTTTTTTATAGCTGCAATTGCTTAGAACTTATGAGCTAAAAAGCGATGTTCAATTTCTGCCCGTAATTTATCTTTTCCCCAAAGTTCCGTGACGATTGACAATAGAAAGAAAATTTCAATTAGGAGAATTATCACCTTATTAAAACAAATTACTTTTATATTCAAAGTTTTTTTACAGCAAGAATTACTTAGAAGTCACGAGATGAAAAGTGATTTTTACCCCCCACCCCAACTTACTTAGAGGGCGCTTTAACCTATGCAAGTGGCACCTTATTGAAAAGCTCCCATCAGTCGCATTCAATTCCACTTTTTATACGGTAAACAAGCTGATATATCCGTCTTTGCTCCAGATTAAAATGATTTCATGTCTAATATTTTTTATGTGAAAACTACTATTGTATAAAAATTATAATACACAAATTCCTTTTCTGATCTGAAATGTTTTTGATTAAAATAATAATAAAAATTGAACTAGAAAATTTTTAAAAACAACCGATAGCTGATTTTCTCCATAAATTATTATTTATTATATAGGTACTTTAAATTTTGTTAATAATAACTAAAGTAAAAGAAAGGTTACAATGAAAATTTTGAAACAATTAAATTAAATAGTTAATTATTCATTAATTTAAAGCATGAAAATAAATAAAATAAAATGTTGGTTTTGATATAAATTGTTAATAGCCTACTTTTAAAATTTTCTTTTCGTATTCGTCGAGAATTCTGTTAATGTATTCTGTCAACAGTTCTTCATATTATTCTTGTTCTTCAACAATAAAGATTATTGTTAGGAATTCTGTATAAAATTAATTTTGAAAACAATTATTAAAATGAGAGAAACATTTGTATGGAAATGAAATTTTTGTCACTGAAAAGCTAATTTAAAAAATTTTAATATGGTGTAAAAATAGTTTCATGAGATAATATTTTCCAAAGATATCACGGATAAAAGGCCTTGCTTAATTTTTAATTAACTGAAATTTTAACTAATTTTTGGGCTTTTAAAAGTTGAGAGTAAACTTTCTTTTGTCTTAAATAAAAAGTGTGGAAAGTTTGGTTGAAATTAATCCAGTGGTTTAGGAAGAGAAGTGGAACATACATACATAGTCACAATGACTTTTATTTAAATTAAGATAAATCCAAACTATTGCTGGCAAATACTACGAGCCATAAAAAATGTTTTAGTGAAGATTTCTTCTCAATTAATTAAATATTTAATTTTAATTAAGTTAATGGTTAATTTTAATTAATCAAACAGTTAATATTAATAGTTAGTCTGATAATTAATTAATTTGACAGATTAATTTTATTTGATATTGAACTAAACAATGTAGCACCAATATTTGTTTAAGAAATTTAATATAAATTAGACAAAACAGGTAGTTATTTAAAAAAGAGTTCCCCTTTTCCCTTATTGATATTAAAAAATATCTCATTAACTTTAAAATTGTTTTGGGGTTTTCTGCCTGAGTATTTGCTTTTAACCGTCGATGGAGATTTAAATTTACTGTTCAAAATGGCTGCATTCATATCCTATGCTTTAAACACGCATATTAAATTTGCCACTGACAATGTTTAATAATTTTTATTCTCTTTTGTGTTAAAAATTTAGTAACTATTATATCTGTAACCAGGGAGTTCTCTAAATGACACGATTTAGTAGTGTTTAAATGTTTCGTGTCATGTGATTTTAGCATATGACAAAGTTGTATATTAAATAAATTAATTTTTAAATCTATAGCCTTTCTTCATTCATGTCAAGTGTCAATTTCTTTTTAATGTTTCAGATAGGCTGACTTCATATTATCTAGGGGATATTTGCACTGCTGGGATGTATATTTCTTTTCTAGAAAATCACCCGTCATGGTACGACGGATACAAATTGCCTCTTCATTCGAGGGATTTCCCGTCAAATTTGACCTGTTTAGATAGATATATATGTGAGAAAAATGTTTAGCATTGATTGAAAACAAATAAAATAAAATTATGTTTTATGACAGGAAATATTTTTTTTAATTTACATATTTCTTTATTCAAAAAACCTCTTCGTAAACAACATTCCGTATGAACATTCCGTTTCGTTGTTTAAAAATTTTATTATAATTCAATAACCATCAAATTCTCTGCTTTGTCAAACGTAAGTCAAAAGTTAAAATTTTAAAGGAATTCTTTTTCGAAATTCTAATCAAAACAAAGCACTTCTCTGCTTGTGAAACGGTGCCAAAAAATATTATCAAATTATATCATCACGATTGTAATAAATAATCAGATGCATCGTGGCGTCCAAACTATATCACGCGCATGATATACCACTGACGTGATTTACTACTTTCTATTGAAAAACGGAAATTCATTTGAAATATATGATTAATATAATTTAAACTTTCTCGGGAACTATTGATCATAGCGATATAAATTTTATATCAATCGATAGAAAATTTTATTTCACTATTTTAGAGCTTTAAAATTTGAAATTAGATCGACAATTAGTATTTTAAATTAAAAATTACTGAAATTTAAGTTCTCTAACAATGAAATAATGCTGTTTAATGTCTCGCACTTCTATGGGGAGAGTTTTATCGTTGGAGACGTCAAAGTGTTACCTAGAGACAGATCTGGGGTATTATATTAGTAATGACTCCTACCTGTTGAATGATTATGTGTTGGAATACAAAAAAAAATTGAGCAGTGTACTGACTAATAAAACTAGCATAACAGTCTAAGTAGAATGATAAGACCTTGTTTGTATTTATGAATATGTAATATTTCATTACTTTTGTAACATTAACGTAAAGGAATCTGTCTACCTTTGCCTTCCAGCTTGCCGAAAGGGATTTTTTACACGACCCACATCAAGTCTGTAGAGCAATTCTTGCCAAGCCTTCTGCAGCATGCCTTTTAGAACAAGATATTCTACGATATCCCCACGATGTTCCTACGATATTCCTAATGCCATATATAATCCTCAATATATCGTATGAATATTGTAGAGCATTTTATGCTAATAGGGATGTCTCTGCCGACACTGGCAATAGCAAAGGTGATACGGACTTTCAAATTAGTGATAACCACATCTCTTCTTTTGCATTCTCAGTAAATGTACTTGTATAAATCGGCCTTCGCATAAATTAACTATATTTTATCGTAAACTTATCAGATCGGTTCCCTCCCAGTGGATTAATAATTATATTTTATGCATTGTAATCTAAACTGTAAAAGATTTTTGTTTTTAATCAATAAAATTTTTTTATATAAGAAATACGCTATAAATCCATTTTCAAACTGATTATATTTTGTAAAATCTTTCTACCCATATAGCGATCATACCCATATTATTTTACGAGAGTAAATAAATACTCTCGTATAATAATTTATTGCGCTTTATAGTAAATTAGTATCCTCACCTTAATAATCCTTTATTCTAAGTAAAATGCTATTTTCTATTAAATGAGTCGTTCAGATTCTGTAAAGATCTACGCAATGAATCTTACACGCCTTGGAGATAAACGTTTTAAACTCCCACTAAATGTATTATTCTTCTATGACAGCTTAGCTGCCGGCTACACAATACAATTTTTATCTCCGTTTCATCCATTCAATTTGTGCTGTTAAGGCAAATCTTGTTGTTGCGTTAATAATTTATTTCCAATACAATCCTTATCTTAGGGCACCCATCATCTCTAGATAAACGCTTGTTTGTATCCATTTCAATTTTCAACTAAAAAGAAGATCTATGCAACGTTCAAGATAAACGTCTTAACTGCCATTGAAAGTGCAATTCTTTTACGACGGCTTAAGCCGTCACTTATACTTCAGACGGCGATAAAGTTTTTGGTGCGCATATTGCCCTTCAAAATAAATTTCCCGAGACGCCGTCGTTTTCCGTGGGGCTGTCATAAAAGGTAGAACATTTTGCTGCCACAAATATCATAGCTTATCCAGGAACGTTGAAAGGCAAAGGGAGATGAGCGGAAATAAAACGGGAAAAACGAAAATTCCCGCAGCGTTTCGCGCGCCATGAATTTTCTAACTTTCAGCTGGGTGCTCGGTAACCGTGACTGTGCCTAAAGAAACAATAAGCAAGTGGGCAAAGCGGTGACGTGAAAATTTGAGAATGGGGTTGCAGTATGCAGAAAGGAACCGTGTTTTCGGTTTAAAATGAAAATTTCTAAAAGACGTATTTTTCATTTTATGTCTAAAACTTGGGACTTCACAACGGATAAAATAATTTATAGAACACATTGAAACAGTGAACAGTGAAAAAATTTGTGTTAAATAATTCGACAGATTTACATTCTGTTTTGCAGATAAAAGAGGGTTATTTTATGAAAGCCTTGCAATTTTGAACCATGCTCAGGTGATCATGGCGATACCAGAACAAGTAAATTAACCACCACACAATCGGGAGAACCTTCGACTACAACGTAGCGCCAGAGTTTTGATGGAATCAGGTACTGAACCCTCTAACATCCATTCTCTAAGAAGAGACTCAATGGAATCGTGGTTTGGTATACGTAAATCTGGTATCTTTCTACCAGAAACCCAAGGTTTAGTTTCTTGAGTTCCCTTATCATCCAGGAAATTAAGCATCACACCATTGGAGAACCTTTGACTAGAACGTTGCGCCAAAGAGTATCGAACCCTCTAACATCTATTCTCGAAGGCGAGGCTCAAAGGAATCATGGTTTACGACGCGGAAATATGGCATAATA
>BGPR01000159.1:909031-934237 GCA_013235015.1 Araneus ventricosus | reverse complement strand
TGGGTTTTCGCAGTTAGAAGTTGCATTTTGAAATCCGTAAGAATGAAAACTATTAGCCAAAAATGTACACATTTCGAAATTCTTATAAAAGATGTCATGGGATTTTATATAGAGAATAAATAAATGCTTAAATAAAGTAATATATAAAAATAATATTCTAAAGTCACATACAAGGGAGAATAAAGATTTATTAATGCCATCGATAACATAACTGATTTTTACAAATAACAGTTTACAAATAGCCGAAAGTTCCAGTTATGAAAATGTTAGTAAAAACATACTTTCGCTGTCTGTGTGTGAATGGATAATGGTTTGATGATAAGCGTTAAGCATTTCTTGTTCCGAAATTTTTCGATTATATTTTTGTTCATAAAATAAAAGGTTGCTCATAATATAAAATCTCTGATTCTAAATTTAGTATACAGTGCTATTTTGCCCCGCCTTTGCCTTTCGTAACCAATCATTACTATAATTTTATTTAATTTTTTGCAACAAATAAAATTCCAGGAACTCATTTATAATATTTATATGTTTGATATTTGTGATCTATCAGATATTATTGTATAAGGTTTCAAAGTATTCGTTTTGATCAAGTTTCTCTTGTTTTCTAGGCATTATAATTATTCATGGTATATATACAGGTTACTTATAATGATTTTTATGTTTTATTACAATTTTTGCAGTTTTATATATGTTATACATTGATTTTAAATTATATTTGTATCTTCTACTGTTTTACTGTACCATATAATCTTTTGAATTTTATTACATTTATCTTGTCTTTTTCATCTTCTAGTCATTGATACCGTCATTAGAGTATATTCTAATTATTAATTCTGGTGTATTTGCATCTCAGATCGTTTAATTGTAAATCGCATATGAAGCAGGGAACATTGAACTAGAAAACGGTATTGCTTCAGTAGAAAATATGCCTGGTTGAACCAGAATTTGTTTGTATACTGAAATGCTGTGTCTGGTGTGCGTACTTCATTGTGTTTCTGTCCAATCTAGGTTTATTTCTACTAAGGATAATTATTTTTTAATAAGATTTGCAATTAGAACCCGAGTTAAGCTGGAGTTCTTCGGAATCGCTGGTGGACAAGATTTTAATGTCCAAATGTAGGGAGAAATTACGTTTGAATAAAATATTACTTTAAAGAGGTAGTTTAGAACTTCTTTGTTTTCATCAGTTATATTTATGTTCCGAAAATATTTCACTGTCACTTTGAATATGATAATAGAAAATATTCAATGCGATACATGATGCAAACCATTAAAAATATTTACCATATTATGAGTCTACTTTATTTAAATGTTATTAAAGACAATTTGTGTGGCCTTAGATGGATAATTCTGGTGACGTTAGATTTCTTTGACTCACAGCACAGCCGTACAATAAAAGCACTTAAATTTGATACATTGAGTGAAATGTCAGGCGAGGTCAAAGTTTTTACGTTAAGTCTACACACGGAAACTTCCTTAAACAATTTTTCTTCCCATAAGTGAATATGGGGAAACCTAGTTATCTTATGTTATTTATCAAGAAGAAACAAGTTGATAATTTTTAATGTATATCTGTATTATGATAAAAATAAGTCTCTCCCACAACATCTGATGGTTTTACACTTGATACGTTTGTTAAAACGTTGATACGTTTGCTAAAAAGTTATCGGAGACCTATTCAATTAATATTAAAGAAATGGAAACCATTCATGTTTCGAAAAACTTTTTTTTATGATACCGAGGAAGAAAATTAGATGGGTATTATAAATTCAATGAATAATTTTAATCTGATTAAAAAAGATATTTTTGAAAAAAATCTACTTCAGTAATTTAGATTGGGTATTGATAATATATCAACAATCAATTTAATGAATAGTAATTTTCATTTTCTTAAAAAATAATTGGATTATTCACCTCAATTAAAAACACAGAAATGATCATTAAGAACTTATGACTGAAATAAATTAGCAATATAAATATATTCTTTCATTTGTAAAAAATGTAAAATGTAATAAAATAAAATGTAAAATTTTGATGGTAACTTCTAGCAAAATAAGAAAGCAGCCTGCTATGTAGCCTTTAATCTTTCAGATCTCGGTTAAATACCTCTTTGGATGTTTATATTTTGAAAATATATTTACACTGTTTACTTCTAGGATACTCAAGAAGTTCCCTATCGTTGATTTAAAGTTGAATATAGATACGTATATTTCTTAATTTGAAAGTAAGGGTTTTGATATATGACCCAGATGACCATACATATTCGGCTTGTTTACTGTGCTGGTAATAAATTTGTATGTCTAGAATTGTTTTTAAATTTGCCTGTTTCGACCAGTACCGCAGTGGCCTTATAAGAGAGTCGGCTGCAGGTGCTGAGGGTCACAAGTTCGAGACCCGATTCCAAGGAAGATCCGCCATCTTCACTATCCGCAGTGCATACCAGTGTTCCACTTTTTGGAGAAATTTTGTCCATTACCTTCCTAAATGCTCTTTCTCTAAGGTTATTTGTATAAAAAAGATTTCAACTTTCATTGCCAAACTGAACGATGGCTGTTAAACCAATAAATATAAAATAATAATAAATTAATTAAGCTAATAAATTATAAAATATGACTCATAATTCTAAAGATTTTATTAATTAGTTTACATATTTATTAAGAAAATAACTTTTAACGTAAATATTTTTTTAAATCCCATCATTCTGAAATGTTTGTACATCAGAGATACATTTTCAATTAACGATATTATCTTTACTAACGAACAAAAATACTAATGATATTCTCAATATTACTTATTTTGAAAAAAATTAGTCAAAATAATTTCAGTTAGTATAAAATGTCTGGCTTATTGTTAAATAGAGGCCATATTTATAATTCAATATTATTTGACTGAAAAGTAAACTTTGTTCAGTAAATTGCAATAACAAAGTAAAAAAAAATTATTAACCGACTTCTTCATAAGTTTCGTTTTTCCGAACTTTTACCATTACCTTCCTTAATGCCTTTTCAGTGACTCCACTTCGACAAAAGAAAACAATCCGACTTTGAAAAACAGATCGATTTTCATTCAAACCGTCCGAAAAGATTCAGAAAATTACCAATAAAATCCTATATCTTTCACCGCAAGTGTACTTTTAACTCTTTTCCAATGAATTCCAACTTTCACGCAGCTGTCTCCAGATTCCTATCTAGACAGGAAGGAAACCTCCACTTTCAACACTCCCTACTGCCATTCCCTCCCACCCACAACCCCAGTTCTAAAACTCCCGAAATCCCATCCCAAACTCTGTCCCCCGCCTTCTACCTCTACTGGAATAAAAGACGAAACTGAATCCGGAAACGGACTCTCCAGAAATTTTCCGCAGATGTCCACGACACTCTTGAATGGACCATTCAAACCCGGAACAAACCCTCCCCATGCCATTTAAAAGGGAGAATCTAAAACTATTTTAATCTAACTTCTTCTCTCACATTCAACCCCGATTGCTTTCGCATTCAGTGCTGCTGCCAGGGCTGTTAGTTTGAACTAGGACCAGCTTTAACTAACTGCTCAAACAAACCAAGATGCCTATTTAGGAATACTGGGCATGGCAATAACGCTCATTTCGTGAACGTGGCTGAGCAGGATTTGGTGGTAGAGTTAATGGTGAATCACTGAAAAGGAAGGGGTGGGCGATATCGCGCATGGAGTTGGCTAATTACAACACACTGCCTTTAACTGTTGTTAACATACCAATCCTTTCAGAATGGGTGGAATAAGGGGGGTGTAAGATAGAGGATTTGGAGTCATTACTTGGAAAGACAACTCAAGTGGTTGAGCTTTTAAAACCGGGCGGGAATGCTGCGCTTCATAGACCCCCTGGGATTGTGTATTTAGAAATAAACTTTATACTCTTTGGAGATACGGAGAGTTATATTTAACTATTAAGTCGCTGGAATGCTCATTAGGAACTTTAAACTTGCACTTAAAATAACATTAGGAGAATGTAAAGGATGACTGAGGCTGATTGTTTTTGTTTTAAAAACTTTTGAATATTTATGTTATTTTGAATAGTATTTGTGTCTCACAATTAGAGGAAGAATGAGCTAACATCATTTAATTTTGATTGAATAATTGGTGTGAATGTTAACAATTTTTGAGCACAAGTAAGAAGCGCTTTAATAAAAATTGACACGTGTACTGTTTGATATTTCTTTCAGATTTAAATTGTAACTTGCCGGGCTTGTGAAAAGTACAACATTAACGTCGGATCTCTATGAAAGTAACCTTTTAAATATTGCCATTATGGCCAAAATTAAATTTGTGGTGAAAATTTTCATTTCTGCAATTTTTTAGACTAATTGACATGTAAAACTACACATCAACAACATATTGCAGCTGGTGGAGGAAATTGAAATTAAGCATAATCAAATCAAACAATTGCGCAGTTAAAATAGAACATCTAGTCAAATCACAAAAAGTAAATTCAACTGTGAATTTTTTAAAAAAATGGCGTACACTGAGAAAACAATTCCCCTTCCCATTACACATACGTATTTAAGGTTTACAACATTTTTAAAAATGACACCAAATCCTAAGAGCAGTTTTCTTTATCTGGTAAATTGTGTTCATCTTATTATAAATCGACGTACTATTTAGCCAATTAGGAGCATACGCACGAATTTTGCTCATAAATGATTAACATAACAATCATTCCTTAAGTCATGCCTAAAAAATTTTGTAGGGTTTTTTTTCGTTTAACTGACATTTTTTTAAAGAAAAAAAAAATCTCTGACTAACTCGATACCGACAGTAGACACAAAATTAAAGAATCACTTTGCAAATTCTTTAAATCCTTAAAATTCAATAAAAAAGATTTTAAAATAAGAACGCAACGGTTTCATTAACGTATCAAAACTTTTTATACGCATTTGAAGAATAGCAAATACCTAAGAAGTTTTCAGCATTAAGAACATGCAAATTACCATTTTCAAATTTCTACCGAAATTTATAGGACAAGCATTTGCTGTCCTCATTACTTCTATTTAATTCCGAAGTAATAAAAATAAATATTTGTAGAAAGCGGGCGTTGCTACAGATTGCGTTAAAATGAATTTTGAAATTTTAATTCCAATTAAAATATTCTGCAATGAAATCAGTATCAATTAAAAGATCATGCTTTTGCTCTTTAAGATGTTGCAAAAATAATTTTCGTGCGATAAGTATTTCAGAAGTTATTGGCGAATAACCTCGTAATTTAGCATAATTTTAGCCTCATTTAAAAAAATTTAAGATAATTAAACGCGGAACATCTCAAAGTAATGAAACTAACGTCATTAGATTACTGCAAGTGCATAGTAAAATCTATGTATGCTCAGACATAAAACTGGAAATAAAAAGTCTTGTTTGCAGTTAAATTTCCGAAGAGAGCAATATTTTACTCTCATAACTTTAACAGCGGCAAAAACACGTGAATAACGTATTTCATGAAATGACGAAGTTTGAATTTAATTTCATAACAATATAAAACATTGTTACACATTGTGTTTAAAATAAAATTTGAAATGTTAATTAAAACTCGAGAAAACAATGTACCTTAATAGAATTAAAATCATTAAAAAGATAATTTTCTGCTCTTTAAGATGGTGTAAAAATAATTGTCGTGCAATAAATACTTCAGAAGTTATTGGCAAAAAACTTTTAAACATTAGGCTTAACAGCGTCTAATTTTCGTTATTTAAGTAAATATCTTAAAAACTAATTAACCTTTAGGCTACGGGGACTTAGACCAGAAGAACTGCTTTGAATGCGGGGAGTGAAATCCTCACTTGTGTCTGGTACAACAGTTGTACTGTACCGCCCGTAAGGAATAGGTAAATTCTGAAAGTTGAAAATAGCTCAGTTGACCTAGAAATGTACCCCAGAAATGTCGTGTACAAACTTCATGTCGCTACCGTTCACCGTTTGGGAGGAGTTCTTGTGACAGACCGACCGACGGACAAGTATTTTCTGTTGTATATTATGGATTAAAAATGAAGCTCATCCCCACTAAAGGATTCGTTATTTGTCAAATTGTGTTTACCCTTTTATTAATGGAGGCACCATTTGGTAAATGAGGAGCATACACATAAGATTTCCCATGAAGGGTTAAAACATCTATAATTCCTTAATTCTTAGAATAAAAATATCGTGAATGTTTGTTTGGATCGAAGAGCAAGTATTTTGAGGGGGAAAAAGCATAAAACACTATACCCAATAACGGTCATGGAACTAAAATTTTCTTTTGTAAATTCTTTAACACTAAAAAATCTTTAAAATTTTACAAAATAGTTTAGAAATGGAAATTGTATAGAAATAATCACTCATATAAAAAGCATAAAAACTTTTAACATCCACCGACTTAAGATCTTTGCTTGAAAAACATGTAAATTGCCATTTTCAAAAAATTCGATTAGAACTCAGAGAACAAACAATTGGTGTTCTCATTATCACCATTTAATTCCGAACTAATGAAGGTAAATATGTTTGAAGTGACGACTTTAAAAAGAAGTGCCACGAGAAAACATCGTCCCTCCGCAATGCATATATGCATTTAAGTTTTACAGCACGATTAAAAATGAAGCCCATCCTCCCCACTAAAGGATTCTTTATTTGGCAAATTGTGTTTACCCTATTATTAATAGACGTTCCATTTGACAAATGAGGGGCATATATACGAATTTTAGTTAAAGCATCAATAATTCCTTAATTCATGGAATAAAAATATCGTGAATGATTTTTGTCCATCGAAGGACAAGTAATATGAGCGAAAAAAATCACTTACCTTTTGGGTATAGGGTAAGTGATTTTTTCGGGCACAGAACTAAAGTTTTCTTTTCTAAATTCTTTAATACTATAAATTCTTTAAAATTTACAAAACAGTTTAGAAATAAAAGGTTCTATGGAAGTAATCACTCATGTGAAAAATATAAAACTTTTAACATCCACTGTCTGACGATCTTTGCCTTAAAAACATGTAAATGAGCACTTTCAAAAAAATTTAATTAGAACTAGAACAAACAATTGGTATCCTCATTATCACTATTTAATTCCAAACTAATAAAGGTAAATATGTTTGAAGTGACGACTTTAAAAAGAAGTGCCACGAGAAAACATCCTCCCTCCCCAATGCATATATGCATTTAAATTTTACAGCACGATTAAAAATGAAGCCCATCCCCACTAAAGGATTCTTTATTTGGCAAATTGTGTTTACCCTATTATTAATGGACGTACCATTTGGCAAATGAGGAGACGAGGAGGTAAACAAAAGAAGGGCATAAAAGAAACTTGTCTGCACGGGAGCAGAAATCGTTACAACGAGGGGTTTCGAAATGAAATTCTTAAGCACATACGTGAATTTGATCGTTACCAGCTAATGGCTATAAAATCACTCGCCCGAAGCAATATTCGAAATTGCCTCGTATCTCTCCAGACGGTCCAGGATTGGAAAACTTTCTCGGTCCCCCTTTGCATACTAAGTAACTCATGGTAATCAGACAAGCCCAATGAATTGAAAGAAAATATTTCAAAAGTTATTTTCAAAGCCGAAATTACGTTATTCAGCTCAGACAATGGGAAAATGTCACCATTATGTGACTTAAATGCTAAAGCTGAGGGAATCGTATTCTATGCAAATAAGAATTCCTCCTTCCCCTCTTTACAAGCGAAGGGAAGAGACGAGGGATTTGATGCTTTGAATGCTTAAATTTTCTTTCGCCATTCATTCTTATTTTTCAAGAATGGCTTGCTTCTGGCCACAAAGTTTTCTTTTAGCCAAGGAAAGGATAAAAGGATATAAGAGATTTAAGAGACTAGGAGGCTTTAATGGTATAGCCTTTTACCTCAATTTTGATTAATACCCAGTTTTCGACGTTCAAACTAGGCGGTTATATTATCATTTTTTTCTGTTGCCTTAAAAACGAGATTAAGGATGATTTTTATCATATCTTGCGCTTAAATCTTACGCCTTATAAGCGTTTTCTTATGGAAAGGCTTTACCTTTTTCTACTTCCTCGGTTTCTTCTTCTTCGCCGAGACAGGATTTCGATTACTTTTTCTTATCTCCTGTTTCACTTGAGGTGGAGGTTGCTTTTTTCTTCTCTCTGCGGAAGAAATTATCGAGGAACGAAAAAGATGAATCCCAGGAAATTGCATGATATGAAGAATTGCGATTTTTAATTGGAAAGATTAAAAAGTGAAGATGGATTTTTTCGTTTTACCTATTTTTAATCGAGTTTTTATCTTTCCATCAATAGTGACTACTTTTAGATGAATGTTCCTGAATGTTTTAATAACAAATATGATTATCTTTGTATTAAAAATCTGTTCCCTAAAGTTTTGCTCTTTTTTTATTAAAGGAACATCAGAATCACATCAACACCAGAATGAATGTTTTCACATTCCATTATTCTATTTGAAATGAATTTATTTTTGATTAAAGAAAATTGAATTTTTAATGTAAATTTACTTTATTTCAGAGTTTTAAGCCAAACTTTAATCAGACTGGGGTCGATTCATGACATCATAATCATGCATATGTCATAAAACGTTTAAATAGCCGTCGATGCTAAGCTGCCATACCGGTGTGCCATTTAGCATTTAACTGCATGTTGTTTTACCGCTTTGTGAGATATCGCATCCCTTTTCTCCTACAATTCTAATGCGATATTTTTCTTATTCCATATATCAGAATCACCAAACGGCTTGATAAGATTTCGTAAACACCGAAAGTTTCAAAAGAGAAGTAATTTTGAAACTGTTTTGACAATAATTGAAATATAATAACCGTGACGTATTTTATTTTACTTTGAATTTCTGACGTATTTTTAATATAAAAATTAAATGCAAAATTTATATATTTCATTTTATTTTCTGTACGTTTTGAATTTCAGAAGTGTTTGTCATAAAAAAATTGAATGAAAAATTTATATATTTCAGTTCTTGCGAATTTAATTTTCTTTTTAAAGACTATTTTATATTGCTTTTTCTATTTTTAGTTGTTTTATAATTATGTAAGATTCTGCTCTATTTAATTGCGTTCATCTAGTCAGACAGATCAAACATTATTAAATATTAATGCTGATTCATCTTAAAACCAAGTGGTTGAATAGATCGCATCAAACTCATAAATTAAGCACTTTTTAGTTGTTATGGAATGTAACGCTGTTGAAAACAAAGTACTTTCTAAGTATAATTCAGTCAACTGGCTCATTATATCGCTCTCTGATAACAGGGTTTTCATCACGGTGCTAAAGTTGTAACAATTTTTTTTCGAAATAGCATCCTAACAACACTGCATTCATACAACACATGATACAATTAGCAATTAGCACAATGCAAATTCGCAAAATTAATTAAATATGGTTCATAAATTGCGAATGCCAGCATACAACAATCGATTCTTCCAAAACGGAGCATACTAAAATTTCCTTCATTACCTACTACGGAAACTTGTTCAGTTACACTTTCCGATTTAAACTTATACTTGATTATACAACAAAGTTTCATTTTGTATGTCACCATGAATTTTAAAAAAGTAGCAATAATAGCTAAGCAATGATCTATCCAGTGGTATTTTATAATTTTGATTGTTTATACTTGAAGAAATCTGAAGGAATCTTATACAAGATTTATTTTGATTTTGATTGAAAGCTAGGAGTTATGTTGCTTTAAGAATTCATTTGTAAGTTTCCACTTAATTTTTACAACAAAAGATGTATCATAAACATGATGCTTTCATGAAGGCTATATGAAGAATTTTGATACTTTTCCAGTATTATAACTTAAGAAGTGTTGAGTTTCCCCTTATGATAAAATAGCAGATAAAATGCAGTATTTTGACAATAGCTGTTTTCTTAGAAAAGTATTGAAGATTGTAACAAGAACTTATCGATGTTTTATTCACGAATATTTAGCCGGACAAAGTAAGATTATTTGCCGTCGCATGTTATATGAGGTTTACTTTAACTTAAGAATGTCTGTTCTTCTAAATTAACACTACATTCTCCCATCGACTTTCTAATATGCTTAAATAATATGGAACCTTTTATGTTTATTTTCGCCTTATATCGAAGAAAATCTAGTATGTATTTTCGATATCTTCCCTTTGACTTAATATGTCTAAAATTTGACGAAGATCCTATAATTTCAGCGTCCAGACCACAAATCGAATTTCATCAGTAGCTTATTTCTCGTTTGACGTACTGAATTCGCATTCACAGGAATAGACAGATAGAAAGACAGTCAACTCGCTGACAGATTTGGTCCAAATTTGATATTCAGGTACAATTCTGTCGATGAAGCTATACATAAAATTTCATTTACCTAGTTTATTGCATTTTTGAGTTATAGTGTTTATATGCACGCGACAGTCAACTCGCTGACAGATTTGGTTCAAATTTGATATTCAGGTACAATTCTGTCGATGAAGCTATACATAAAATTTCATTTACATAGTTTATTGCATTTGTAAGTTATCGTGTCTATATGCACGCGACAGTCAACCATTCCCCAGATAGCAAGCACACTTGCAGCAAGTGTGATTTTTCTTGATATTAGCTTGTCATGATAAACTTGATGCTGCAACTTTGCAGCAAACTTCCTGCAAAGTAATAAAGCATAATCGACCAACCCACTTGCAAAACAAGTTTGTTGTAAAGTTGTAATGACAAGCTTCACACCACAATTGCAAAACAAGTTTGCTGCAAAGTTGATACGTCACACTTATACACCACGACCTGGATACAGTTGCATATATCTGGTTTTGATCTTTGTATCTGTTTTAAAAAAACATCCGATTTTTAATAGCATCTCCTAGACCTTCCTTCTTTTTATTAAGTCAAGAAACCAATGATAATTTGTAAAAACGAAGTAGGTCTATTAAAAAAATATGAAAAATTCTCCATCTTTTTACTAAATATAGAACTCGCACTTTAAAGAAAACATATCGCCTTTTTCTTAATGTTGAAATTTTAACGTTCAAAACAGCCCGCACAAAATTAAACCGAAAAAACAGTCAAAGTTTGTTGAAAAATAATAACTAACATTTTGTCCCATTTTAAAAGTAATTACTTTTGTACCCTAATTTCATCATTTATTCTACTATCAAAACGTAGTTATTAGCGAAAATCGCTCTCTCTTTGACTTCAAATCATGTTCTCAACTTAAAAATTTAAAAAATTAATGAAATCAAGAAAACAGTTTAAAATAAAACGTGTAAATGAACGTTCTTTTAGCGCAATCTATCTTCTCCTCTTAGAGTCTAGTTGGCAGAGTGGCTAAGGCGTCTGGTAATGAGATGGGTTGTCGGGGGTTCGAATCCGAAGTTTGTCTGCGTACTCTGTTTTCGCAAGGAATTTGACGCGTGGGGACTAACTTGTTTGCGTTAACTTGTTTCAAGCTTGAACTCTTGCCGTGTCACACTTGTTTCAAGATTGCTGCAACTTTTCTGCAAACTAAAATTGCTATCTGGGTCAGGTACAATTCTGTCGATAAAGCTATACATAAAATTTCAGTTACCTATTTTATTGCATATTTGAGTTATCGTATTTATATGCACGGGACAGTCAACCCGCTAACATATTTGGTCCAAATTTGATATTCAGGTACAATTTTGTCGATAAAACCATACGTCAAATTTCATTTACCTAGTTTATTGCATTTTGGAGTGATCGTATTCTTATGCATGCGACTAACAGACAGACGTGCTTCTTATTGATGGATTCCGTGCATAATTTGACACAGATCTACAACTTAGATGTAAAGAACTCTTGCAGTATTAGCCCAGATCGTTCCATTTTTGAGTAATTGTGCTTATATGTAGACAAGGGGTGTATCTGAAAGTGAAATTCGTCAAAATGCCAAGGTTGAAATATTTGACGATTAAAATGCTTTCTATCTGTATACTTCATGTACGAGAAAATGAAAAGTACTCTATCTGTGAAGTTTATTTACTGTAGCGTTTCTGAATACCATCCGCAAAACAGACATTTCAGCAATTATAACTCTAAAAGCAAATTTTGACAATGAGTACTTAGAGAAATCGCAACTCAAAATGGGAAAACACACGAAAACGTTCTGTAACACAATCACGGTCTTCCCATAAATTCCGAAATTTTGCATGCAAAAAGCAATCCACTTTGTCTACTTTTTCGAGATTTAAGCAGAATTTCCTTCTTAATTACGCCCATTGTCTTTAAGACTTAATAGTTTTCACTCGATAAAAGTTCACTCTACGAGTTACATATTAAGGCCTGAGCTGGCTTGATATTAAAGATAAAAACAACAGTTCCTTAATCTCTAGTTATTACGTACTTTCTTAAATTTAAACTACCCAGCGTTTGAGACACAAATGAGTGAATAATTTAGAATGCTCGGCGAAGTAAATCACTCTTTTAGGCGCTAACTCAATTTGGAAAAAAAACGTTATTCGCAAATGACTCGCATTTCGGGCATTAATCGGTTTAAGAAACATTAACTTTTACAGCCCACTTTCCCCTAAGCTAATCGTTCGTGAGCAAAGCCACTGAAAATATCGAAAACCGGGTTTCTTACTTCCGATGCGTTAGCCACTAATTTCGTTTAGCCACTGCAGAAAGAACTAAAATTATAACTTCTGTGATAGCTGATACTATTCGTCTTCCTTCCGTTTCTGCGAGTGAGAGGAAAAGTGGTGTAAGCGCAATCTCTCCTCTACTTGGAGGATGTTGTGCGCTTCAGACGGCAACATATTAAGAATTAAATAGGAGGCACAAGCCAAACAATTTAGAATTAGATATAGAACTTAACTATACCAGCTGTTTAGAATTAAAACTTGCCTATTCGCAACACTGTATTAAAATCTAGTGGTAATAAAAACTAATCTCGGTGGTATGCATTTCAAAACGTGATGAAATAATTGATGCGGAAAAGGACACATCTGATTTTTTTTACCTTAAAACTCTTAATATGTTTTTGCCCTATATTCATTAACCCTCCATTGCTCGCAATCATTTTCATACTCAAATGGTTGCATTATATCTTGAGAATATACAATCTGTTCTATGATATGCTCATCCGGTTTTGATAATTTGTCCTTTATAAATAACTATGATAATGAGTCCTAATGAAAATGCAAATGTGTATTCTGTAAGAAAGATTCAAATTGTGTAATGTGTTAAAAACAGCTAGCAGATACAGATTTTATAGTATCCATTAGATATTGTGACCAACGGTGGAATAATATAAACTGACATTAGGATGTTTATAGGACAATTGTTAGAATCTATAGGACTCTTGTGTCTCTTGCAGTTTATAATATGAATCATGTCTATTATAGAATTATTATTCGACGAAGACTGAACTACGTTGATTTAGCATATTTACGGATCCTACATAGTAGGGAATGAGGCCGCTTCTAATTGGCTCTCAGCATCACGTGACTTGGCTTGCTTCTAAATGACGTCGTGAAACTAAACAGTATTTACCAATGAAGAAGGTTCGTCCTTTATTTGTTTTATTCTAAAAATACATTCATAATTTTCTTGAGAAACCTCCAAATAATAAGGTAGTTTTTAATTCTCAGTGATATGATAGCAGATGGCAAAATAATAATTTAAATCCTGCCTAAGCGCGGTGCGATGACATCGTTAAGAAGCAAGCCAAGCCACGTGACGTTGAGAGCCAATGAGAAGCGATCTCATTCCCTACTATGGAGTGGATCATCTCGATCCACGGAGGTAAGTAGGTACTCAGTTCCCCTGGCGTTACAATAATGGTGTTGGGTCTCGTTAACGGCTCCATCGCCGATGACGGAAAGTACCTTTTTGTGTGGGCTTCATGCTTGAGATAATTGAAATGGGGTGTACTTTGCATGATTCTCAGTTCCCGTGTTATTATCTATAGTGGTCCGGTCATTCAATTTTTACCGAATGAAGGGCGGATTACTTCTTGCTATCATGCTTATACGTACAACTTATGATATCCATTATGATTATAATTGAATTCTCATACGAGGAGTATTAAATTATGTTTACACTAGAAAAAATTCGCCGGTGTTCAAAAAATAACCTGTGTTCCGGTTATTTTTTGAAAGTTTGATTTGAGTAATTCGTATCCGCCTGTTTTAAAATCCATGTAATTGAAATTTAACGTTATTATGATCACTATATTTAAATGCATATGTTCTAAATAATAATACTTTTATTCAAAACACTTGGTATTGTAAAACCCTATTTGAAATTTGACTAAAGAATGTTAGCTCTCCTTTGAGCCTTAATTAGAAATTGTTTTGACAAATTGCAACTTTATTTAAAATTTACTTTTCAAAGCGCTAAAGTGTGGTCACACTTGAACATTTAAATGTTTAGTATTTGAACGCTTATTATTATTATACGTAATATTTTGGTTTTACCAATAAGTGTTTAAAAACCCTTTTTTGTCAACTTTTTTGTATATTTCACCACTGTGGTGCATTGAAAGTGCGCGCTACATGACGGGTGGTACCCACTCCCATCCAACAGAATAATGTCAATCCGTTCTCTCTTCGTTAGTGGCATCTCTTTTCAATTAGTTCACAAACCTCAGAACGAAAAAAAAATTAGTTACCGCTTTTACCATTTGTACGGAGAATTATGACTCGCCCTGTAGAAGGAAAAACATGTAATCAAAATTTGTGTGTTTTCTTGGGAATGAAAGAGAACCCATCATCCCTGACCACTACCAAAGAAATAAATTAATAGGATAAAAAGTTCAAAACTTTAGATGTAATTTAGTAAAATATAATAAAATGGTTTATAGTAAAATACCGTTAGAACACTGCTCATTTTCTAATTTCATTAGAAAATGTTAATCATAAACAGTGGGAACAGAAACGATGCATTTCCAATCAAAAATCTTTTATTAAATATGTAGATAGTGAAGCTCTCATATTATTAATAAACATATTTACAAACAATAATCTTATATCCATTACTTCGCTGACAAAATGCAGCATATCTTTACACAAAATTTTAAACTGTCAGCATTTAACGTCATATTAGATATATTTATTTTTTACTATAAAAATTCGACATTCAAGAAACATAGACATAGGAAACATAGAAAAATTATTCTAACACTTAATTCAGTAAAAGAGTGGAGATTTAGAGAGGTGGATGCCAGCTCACGTGTCGTCCTCGTCATCTGACCGTGGTTCAAAATTACGAGGTCCGTCCCAAAGTAGCCCTCGTGTTGCATCAAAACGGGACGTTAATATAACCAAACCTAAACCTAAACCTCACGATGTAATTACAAACTAAAACTGTACGAAATCTAACGGATCTCTGTTTAGAAAAGTTATCCAAACAGCAATCAAATAATTTTTTGTTATTATCTTAATTTTAATTTTAATTTCATCTTTGCAGCCTAGGTTTATATGCTGCGAGAAAGTGAACTTGCTTCCAGCTATCTTGCATTACGATATGACAAGAGCTAAAACTACACACAGTTGCTTTCTAGTTTAATTTAACATTTACTATCGCTTCACGAAGCTAAATTTACGGAAAATTATACATTTTAATTTAGAAGTTAGTTTTCATTACCTTAACAATTACAGCCAAGAGTGGCTGGAAACATGTCTAGATTAATTATAACAATGTAAACATTGTCTTCAAAACAACTGATAACTTAAATTTAACCTACCGCAAAGAGAGAATAATTTAGATAAGCCAAGCAGCTTCGTATAATATACCTCAGACTAAATTATGGCTTCATATATCCTCGGTTATACATATCATTTAAGAATATACTCTGTACCTCCTATTTATAAATTACGAATTAGAAATATGAATGCTGATTAATAAAGGTACTATTTTTATAATTTAGAACCTATTAAAATATTTTGTAAACCGTTAAAAAATTTTTTGCTATAATATTACCGAAATGTGCTTTGGAAGTTTGACATGAAAACTTTTAGAAAAATCGATAAAATTAAAGCATTATTTTCACTCATAAATTCCGAGTTCGATTTTTATTTCACATGATGAAACAAGCTGTTTTCCTTTATTGATAATTGTTTTATTGCTATATATCGGTGAATTGGGGTTCAACTTGTTGATCACGAATTCATAACTGGAACAATTACTGCCAGGAAGATGTGTTTATGGAAGATCATTCTGTTTTGGGTAATTAGATTCAAAATAGAGAAATGTTTTGTATCCAATACTTTATTTTGAATATCTAAATAAAATAAGAAATAGTGCTGAAAATAATGAAACCTGCATGATTTGGGGGAGGAGGGGCATATAAGATATATCCCAGGAGGGGAAGGGGCTAGAAGAAAAAAAAAGATACAAGGCAGCGTAAACAAATGCAGTTACGCCGTCTAGCGCTGATGGAATAAGTGAAAGCATTGCAGAGAAAATAAAAAGCATAAAATATGATTTTAACATTAAAATAAAATATTGCAAAATAAGAAGATTAATAATAGCAACTAACTGGATGCAACCACTATAAATATATGAAAAAAAGTTTTCCGCACTTTAACTTTTCAGAAGCATTTTGAACAAATAAGGAATCTATCAAAATGGAAAAATATTCTCCCAATTTCAGATCCATTCCAAAAGTTTAAATTTCAGATTCATTCCAATACGGAATGTTTCTGCAAAATAAAATACATTTCAGTTTCAAAAAATTAAATTATTCTCACATTTAGCTAAATATGGATGAGAATGTAAATTAAGCTTTCATTGTCATGTATTTATGATCTTGTTGGCGAAAGCAATTCTTTAAGCTCTACGTTTAAACTTGAATGCGGAAGAAGATGTTTTATAATTTTGTTTTCCTTACAGTTGATCTAAATACAATTCATATCCCTTCTGCAAAATTTCATAATATGGTACACATGATATAGGCTAAGTAAATTATTTTATATAAAAGTTGTTTTATATAAACGAAACGTTCTTCAGTTCATGTTTCATTCATATATTCTTTCAGAAAATTGGTAACTATTTTTACTTTTCATATATTTCAATACTGTCGGAACGAAGTTTTCTAGAATTATTAGTAAATTAATTATATGCTTGACTTTAAAAGCATAATTTTCCCAATATTCGTTAAGCTTAATAACTTTGATGAGACATTGGGCGGTTGAAAACGCTCTTTCTGAGTCCTTATTTTCAGCAGATGTCATAAACATTTTATGCAATATTTCTTGAAAATGTGTTTGAAATTTATGGCAAACGTGAATTGTAAAATAACTGTAACAATCTGTTTAATGGCTCTAAATTTTTCTTAACATTACTTGCTATTGAAAAGAAGCAGGTTTCTGTTCTTTTCGACAACCTCGAAATATTTCCGCACAAAGAAACCGAGCTGGTAGTCCCCCTGGATCAGTTGATAAAGCATTGGTCTCGAAATCTGCTCGTTCGAATCCCGGCCACGGTAGCTTAATCCAAACGCAGTTATTTAATTACTAAATCCTATTTATTGTTCATTTAAAACTTTGGATGGATGATTTTGGAATATTCCTTAATTTTATAAATACTGAGTCCCATAAATTGTCTGTCCTCTTATGCTGCGAGTTGGTTCAAGCTAATAAATCTACTTTATTGTTAAATCATATTCTTTAACTATTTGCAACTTCATGACAGTATCATAAAGCATGTATGAAAGATCATGCTTTATTTGAGTTAAAAAGGCATGCAAAATAATGCAGCAGTTCGTTGAACTAAAAAATATTTTATTTAGAAATTCTCATTTTTATATCTTTTGATAGATGTGAGATGCTTTTAACATTTCAGATGATATTTAAGGTAAATCGAAGCCATCACCATTGTTCGAAAAGTGCGCTCAAAGGTCTAGCAAAGTTCATTACATGGTTACCAAAAGAGAAAGAGGATTGCCGCCAAACCTTTTATACTGCTGTGAAACGGGAGAATCCCCGAATGCTTTAGAGCGGTTGAGTCCGGATGTCTGCAAGTTACAGTGAACGTTATTCGTATACTAGAGCTTAAGTAGAAATAATTTTATAAATTGAATGTTAAGAAGCGTATTTAAAATTAGGAAAATGTTAAATTATTACATGTATGTACTACATAAACTAACCCACTTGGTTAAAGTTTAAAACCAAAAACATATACATTAATTTTCTGTGTTTTAATATCAATTCAGGTATTAAAATGTCTCATTACATTATTAAGACACATGACTGGCGAAGGAAGGTTTCAGCACAGGGGCCGTTCAAATATACGTAAGCGCAAGGGGGAGGGGGTTTGCGATGTGCTTATTTTTGCTGACAAGGGGGGAGGGGGAGTATGAGTGATGCTTACGTAAGACATTAAAATCACTTTATTTCCGAAAATATCTTGTAACTTGCACAAATAATTTAATTTAAAAAAATTAAATTTGAAAAAAAAGTTAAATTTGGCAAAAGAAAATTAAACTTGATTTTTGTAAGCTGAAACTTGAAATTGTAAGTAAATTAAACTTACATTTTTTTTTCCATTTTAAGCCGAGTTAGAGTTTTTTATTTGAATTAAGTCCTAAATTTTTTTTAATTAGATTATTACTGTTATACGTTTTGTAAAAAAAAGAACGTGGTGGTGGGGGGTGGGGGGGGTTGCAGTATGCTTACGTAATTATAAGAGGGGGGTTTGCGATTTGCTTATTTTTGCTGACAAGGGGGGAGGAGGGGGGGTCAAAAAATACCAAAACATGCTTACGTAATATTTGAACGGCCCCACAGCAAGCTATGAAACTTTTAGTTTCAAAAATGATTTGTGAAATATTTCAATTGATATTTCTGTATATTCTTAATGTAAAGTATATTATAAAACTAGACCAGTTATAAATAAAATTAGGAGTTCACATTCCTCTATGCGTCTGTTCGTCAGGTATTACAATGCTTGAAAATGTTCCAGTACTTTATTTGTTTGACGCCAACGACCTTCGACTCAAAGCAACATGTTGACACATAATATTAAGTACACGATTCTAATTATTGTGAGTAACATGTAGTTAATGTTGCTCTTTGGAAATATTCATTATTACATGGAAAGAATTACTCTTTAAACTACATTTACTTTCTTATGCTGTTTATTTCCAAACCTTTAGCAACTTTTCGAAATATTGCAGAATGTCTAGTTGCATAAAGAATAGGCATATTAAATATTTCCATAGCCTCGAATTAAGCTAATTTTCATTGCTGGCATTACCAAAGAAAATCATCTTGCTCCATATTTTATTAGTACAATCAAAAATTATTGTGGGTATAAATTTCCCAAGCAAGCAATTTAAAGCAATAAGGCCAAGGTAAACCAAACAGATTTTAGGTACATTGTTTGGTTCGCAATAACCAATTCTAAGAGAAGACAATTCAAACTGAAAATTAAATCGAATTCAAAGAAATTAGGATGTATGGAGACTAAATATTTAGATCTATAAATAGATAAAAGTAAATAAAACATTTATTGCAGCGCTAAGCACATAATATTAATAAATATTTTTTTGCATATAAATAAGGAATTAAATTATTGCCACAAAATAATTATTAAAATGATACAATTAAAAATTAATCAAATACAAAATTTATCATATATGATCCTGAGAGAAAAATAAAAATAACAAGATAATCGTTTTCAATAAAATTATATGCAATTAACCATAATAATTGTCGAGGGTGACATTGAAAAGGAATGAGTAGTGGATTTTCATAAAGAAGTTGCAAATCATTTGCTTTCCTGCAATTCTAAATATAATCAGTCTCAACAAGTACCGGCAACTTTATTAAAAATAAAACGATTTTATATTCAAGGTAATATTCCTTTTCCAGTTTTCAGATTATTTCGGCGAAGTTAAACTCTTCTTTATTAAAAGACATAAAATTCTTCAGTAAAAGTGGCGCGGCCAACACGGAACTGGTGAAATCCTGGTTTTAAAAGAATCAAGCAAAGTAAATCTATAGTACAACTAGAAGGCACAAATTGGAAAAGAAAACTATTTAATTAATTAGTAATTAAAGCAAATGTTGCTTTCTTATTCAGAATGGCGCATAACCATGAAAACATTCAACAAAAATTACACAACTTACTTGCCTCGCAATCTTCTCGCATAGTTATTGACTTGCGCCATTTGTGCTCTGATTCGGGGGTAGCTTTGTGATGTGAACTGCCGTCAAAGTTAACCCCTGCATATAAAACTCGCTTAAGTACAGATAAGCAGCTCGAAAAAGATGGATTCAAAATCCGTGACTTGATTTATGGGATTTTTCTCAGTCCATAAAATTTTTGCATTTCCCGTGCCAGTCGGAGCGAACTGAATTAACTTAAGAAGCAAACTACCATAAAAGAGAAGTTTTCCATCCGCTTTGCTTTTGTTTTTCTGACTTTAATGTGGGACTTTTCTTTTTGCTCTTGGAGTGGATTGCGTATCCCATGAAAAGATCAGGAAAAGTGAATATGAATATTCATATAATAGCGCAAGGAGCTGCTTTGGTGAATGTGAATGTATTTCATTAAGGCGCCAGTATGATTAAAAAGCTTTGTTTTATTTCTTTTGGGGGATTTTTGGATTTAGCTAATGTTTTGTATTTAACAAATGGTTTGTTGAAATAAATGTGGCGTATGATATAGCGTTTAAGTCTTCACATAAGAATTTTGGGAAAGAATATCAGAAGCTAGGAAAAATTTTTATGTTAAGAAAAAAATCATGAATTACTTATATTTTGGGAAATTAAGTAGTGAACATAATGTAATACTGTTTCCATCTTAAAATTATATCAGTACTATTATCAATTCATTTATTCAAAGAACATAATATACATACACAAGTTGTTTATTGTTGCAATCATATTCTATACTATATACAGTGTTACAGAACATAGTATTCTTTAAAAAGCACTCGCTGTAACTGTTGAATTAATACAAAATAAACTTTTGCTATCACCAAATTGTAAAGGTATAAATTTTAAATATTTAATACTTAATTATTTAGGTTGAAAAGGAAACATATTACGTTCTGTGGAAATAAATTATGTTTACATGGGATTCAATTTCCATATTTAAGCATTAATGCCGAAATATACTTTCTATAAGAAGGCTAATACAACTTTAGAGAATTTTGTGTCTAGAAAGTAAAATTTCCTCATAATTTAAGGCTATTTTTTAAATTTGGAATAAAAAAAAACAGTATATCTGCAGATATATTATGAATTTATATTTTTATTTCTGAAGCCAGACCCAAACTGAAAAAATAAGTGGTATGTATATAGCTAAAATACAAAATTTTCTTTGGGATATTTTGCACCACATGGAGACTGAAGAAAAAATAGCCTTTATGCAGTCGAAATATTAATTTGTCTGGTATAACTGATACCAGATGATAACTGGAAATAATAGTACTTATGTAAGGGTATCCCAAAAAAAGTGTAATTGATACCAGAAATATTGATACTAAACACATACGTCCAGTTACAAAGTTTCATTATATTATGTAAGAATTAGTATAAAGATACTTTGATAACCAAGGGGATGACAATAAAAATTTACAAAAATTAAATTTTTATACGGTCCCCGTAGAGCAAAAAAGTCAATTACTAAAATGTTTCACATACAATCATCTATTCACATACAAAGTTGTACGCTTCTATCTGCAAAAATTACAGAGATATAAGAAGGAAAATTTATTGACTTAGACCACTTTTCCATACCTTTCACTGCTGTTCGATTCAGTCTTTCAAAGTACATTTTAGGGATAATATGCAAATTTCAATAACTTATTTAAAGGACGGAATCAGGAAATAACAATGCACTTGATAGCTCTTGATAAATCTAAAAAATCGTCAAATAATACATTAATTGAAGTATTTAAAAAAGTAGTTCATCTTGTGGAATGTTGAAAAATATACACGATGATATATCAGAAGGGACGGCTCATCCACCCAGACACCAGCAGTGCTATAAAAATATTACAAGAATACAACTGAAATACAATTTTTCAAACCTTAGGTCAAACCTTTCAAACTTTTTCTTTACCTTAAAATAGTCCAAACTTGTGGTTGTAGATATCTGATTGCATTTTAGAAAATTACAATCCTTTTTTTTCGGTGAGTGACTTTTCACTACAGAAATGGAATATGTAGTAACCAGCCGAGTTCCCGTTGAGGCAACATGAAATTGAATCCGAAAACTAAAAACAGCGGGAGTGGACTTCCCAAAACTTTCTCTCATACGAATAACAATGGTAGGGGGAAAAGTACACCGCGAGAAAGAAAACGTGCGATATTCCCTAAGGTGGAGAAAACGTGCGGTATTCCCTAAGGTGGGAAAAACGCTCGCAGCAGCTTTCGCGCCTTTTTTTGCGTGTAAAATGAGGGAAAAACCGAATATGCAATTTCAACGCCTTTTTTTAACCGATTTAATCGAAAATTGGAGACAAATATACAATTGAGGTTTCAAGACTACATGCGAAATTTCATTTATCTAGTAATTTTGTTAAGAAGTTATGGCGTTCAAAAGTATGCAATTATACAGACCGAAAGACGGTCAACCTTTGACGTCTTTGGTCCAAAATTTTATAGGGACCTACATTTCTGATGACAAAGCTATTTAAGTTTGCGAGTTATCGAGTTCACATCAACACGGACATACAGACAGTCAGACTTCCCGTGGATGGATTTTGTCCAAAATTCGATAGAGACCTACAAATTATGTGGAAAGACCACATAACAAATTTCATATCTGTAGCTTTAATAGTTTTTGAGTTATCGTATTCACAGACACACAGACAGACTTAATTCCAAAATTGTGTTTTTCGGACTCAGGGAGGTTTAAAACGTGGATATTCGTCAAAATCTCGAGTTCGAATTTTTTTGCACTTCGTAAACGAGAAAGTAAAAATAAGTCAAGAGCGCGAAGGCGAACCATGGGTGGGATTGAAGCAGAAAAGACAAAAAAGAGCATTAATTGGCCTAGCGCAGAACAGGAACATCAGAAAATCCAGTTCTGACTAAGTTCTAAAGCAGGCTATTCACATATCTCCCAAAATGGAATTTTTGGAACACGGGAAGGAAAAATGAAATTTTGAACAAATGAATTTGAGGGTGGAATTCCAATCAACTAAAAATCCAAGACTTAATGCGCCGATTCCAATTTGAGACACCGATGCGAGGCTAGCGGAACATCAAAGGTCTGCCTAGATTGAGACCTCGCGACGAGACTAGAAAATTGGAAATCCACAGAGTATGTGGGGGAGGAATAGGGGATCGAAGAGCTATGATAGTGCACTTTGGAGCCGACGTGAATGACATGCGTAATTTTTCGATTAAAATGGGTGGAAAAAAAACGGGCTTAGGACAAATGGCATAGCTAGCCTTCAAGTGAATGCCCAGCTTAAGACCGAAAAGATAGATATTCGCCTTCGCCCATTCGTCACTTAGTTGTTCGCAATGAGCGAATTTTGATTCTTTTCAAAACTATTTGGTGTGAAGCCCCATCCTATGTCTGTCTTACTTTTTCATTCATTTTCTGTCTTCTTTTCTTGTTTTTATGTTTTTTTCATAGATATTTCTCAGAGTGGAGAAGTCAACAAATAAGAATAAAAAAGAAAATATGAAATTTAAATATATTTTTAGTAAGTTCTTCAACTGTAAAAGACGAGTCGTCACTACCTTTGGGTAAAACTTAATAATACGCACAACGCTGAGAACAAATAATTTAATATTCTTGTCCCATATTAGGTTATTTTCCTGTTTTATGTTGAATTTTATTTTCTCAAGTTTCTTTCAATTCTTTATCAAGTCGATAGTTGCAACTATCTACCACTGAAACTGAGTAACATATGCGTCATTGGCAAATTTTGTCAATCCATGACGATTGAGTGATGTACTACTAGATAAATATTTGCATTTCGCTGTTTTTCTATGTTGAATAAATTTGTATTTCGCTGTTTTTCTATGTTGAATAAATTTGTATTTCGCTGTTTTTCTATGTTGAATACATTTCCATTTCTGCGATAAACATCTCCATATAAATTTGTGAGCAGCCCCTTGAAATTTAAAAATTAGCATATCTCTGTCAGTTTTGCAGACAGAACCGTGAAACTTATTTTATACATAGATGAGGGTAAGAAGAACATTTCACTCATAGAAACTTTTGCTCTATGGGGCACGTATAAAAATTTAATTTTCTTAATTTTTTATTTTCAACTTCCACATTATAAATATATATATATATAAAATTATATATATATATATATATATATATATATATATGAATTTAACACTTTCTAATTTTGAAAACACTACTCAAAATTTATTCGTAAAATTATTTCTACTTAAGCTCTAACACACAATTAACTTTCACTTTAACTGACTGAAATCCAGTTTCAACCGCTCTAACGATCGGGAATTCCCTTCTTTTACAATATTACTTAATCTCGCTGCGATAGTACAACTTCCTCTTTTCAAAATCATGTAATCTGTTTACCAGACGCCCGTTTCGGCGTGGCTTGTTTCTTTGTCGCTGGTGACTGCGCTTTGCGTCTATATTTTAAATCATAGCTTGATAGTCCTCAGAAATATTTAAAACCAGCTTAAACTTACGAAGTAAATTAAATAAACTAATTTGGATTTCAAGGACTGTCTGTTTACTAAGATGTCTACTCTACACTGCACATAATGAAATGTCATTATATATATATATATATATATATATATATATATATATTATTACGCGTTACTCAACTAAACTCATCATTGCACTTACATTTAATTCTTGCTTGTGTAAACTTTTCTAAAGAGGTTAGTTTAACTCATTCACATACTAAAATCTCAACAAATTTGAGGCAAATTATTACAATATATATTTTGCTGGAGTGATCTCACCTTATTAAATTTAAACTGTTTGTAGAATATAGAAACATTCAGGATCTCTAACGCTTATGTGAATATAAAATTATATTACATTTGAAATAGAATTTGCAAATATGGAAATGCGAGGCATATTTCTCACGAGTTATGAAATATGTAGCATATAAATAATTTATGGATGCATACATTTTACATTGCGGAATCGCCGCTATAAGTTAGTTTAAATATTCCCAAGGCTTAACCGTAAGTACAAATTATGAGCTGATCTAATATAATAATTTATTGCATAAAACGGCTTATAACATTGATCACATTAGAGAGAAACTTTTGTTATGGCACGCGAATTTCTGTTCACTTGAAGA
>BGPR01000159.1:834756-900603 GCA_013235015.1 Araneus ventricosus | reverse complement strand
ATTACAATAGGCTGAACATTAAACATTTCCCGAAATAAAGTGCCATTATTATCATACCAACGAAAAGTAATGCCTTTTCTGCATCAGCCTTTTTCAATCGTTACAGCAGCCATCCGAAATCTAAAAGAAAACGAAGCAAAGTAATGTATTACAAAGTAGGGAAAGAGATTTTTGGAAAAGAGCGTGAACACGATCGATGATGATTTTCCGCTGCATTTTCTCTTCGCGTTGCGGCATTGTTTTAGTAAATAACCGTTTATTCTTCCCATTTACCAAATCAAGCGGAAAGACTTGCGCAGGGCAACCGACTGGAAAAAAATTCGACAAAGGGGGACACCTCTTCAAATGATTATGGCGCACTGTATACACTTTCTTTAGTTTGTTCGATTTTTTTTTCTTCCTGCAAGACCTCATTTTCTTCCAGGAGGACGGAAAATGGACCCCTGTACTAGAAAAAAAGAATTTTAGAACAGAAGAAAAAGATAAATGGAGTCTGAGGTTGCGCCGAAAAATCCTAAGCGTTTATCTTTTAGAATTCCAAGTAAATGAATGGAATTAAAAAAATATACACATTTAGAGTCAATTTATTAAGATAAATTCATTTAGTTTTTCGGTTTTAGCTATATGATCTCAAATCTGTGACAAGTTAAACAGGCAATATTGAAAAATAGCTTTCTGCGTATTATTACACCTGAATGGGCTTAACATAATTTTATTGTATTTAAAAGCACTGTGGAAAGTGGTCGGTGGTCGAAGGATTTTAATTCTAATTTTTCTTCAATCCGTTGAGATTTCTAAAATTATAAAGTTAATGCATAGTTTATAAATAGAATGCATTTTGGTTAATTTGAAGTCAAAGATAAAAATTGTAACTGATTGACAGTTGGTTGATAATCCAGATTATCAACCAACTGTTTATTATTCTTTTGACGTATTCTCTTTGACTCTTTCTTCTTTATTATTGACTGTTTCTTATTCTTTTTTCTTTCTACTATCTAAAAGATTATTTCATCAACGATTCAAAATTCTGATTTTGAGAAGCAGTGTAATCATTCTCTTCATAATTCTTCCCAAAATGCTGAAATTAATTTTAACTTAATCACATTTTATGGAGAATTTACTCAGTATATGTAAACAAAATTCAGCATAAAGTAATTAAAACAAGCTAACCATATCTAAAAAGGCGATTTCATTTTTTAAACGTATCTTCATTCGGTTACCACAAGAGCAGAAAAAATATAAATAAATAACTCATAACTTCAGAAACTGAAGTTTGTAGAAACACAATAGAATTGTTCGAATAAATGTTTCGCAAATTTAAGAGTAATTCATTTGAAACTTAAACTATTAAATGCAAATATATTTTGTTAAAGTGTATTAGAAATTGAGCAAGGATTTTCATGCAATACTATTTAAGTTTTGTATTTCTGTAGTGACTGTATTAATACATTTTAAAGAAGAAATAAATTTTTCGAAATCCTTAGAAAAAGCCTATTTTCATTTCTTTAGTTGTTATTTTAAGCGTTAATATTAGAAAATCATTGAATTTGAGAATAGCAGGTATATGAAGAATATTCTGCTAATAAAAATGTCTTCTTTACATAATTCAGTAAATTCACTCGATAAATAGTAGGAAAATTCTGTCATTTTCCCGATTCTTAAAAATCTGATGACATCATACGTGTCAATTTTTTTTTTTTTGTTAAAAGGGGAAAAATCCATAACAGCTGAAATTGCTGCGACAGTTTAGAAAAAAAATCACCATTACGGGTACTATAAAACAAAAATAAGCTTCCTTCCTATAATGCTTTTTTTCTTTATCAAATTATTAAAACCATGTCCATCATCTCATGTATGTAAGCCTATCCACCAAATGTCTTGCCCAATCGAAATTCATATTTGACACTAACTTCAAACGACAAACCATCCACACTCTCCACGAAAATATTCTAAAGAACCTCCAGTATCGACTTAAAGCGCCGATACTCCCTCGTGGCGAGTTCTCATTTACAGCTAATGAATATAAGCATACTCTACTTAATCAAAGTTAAAATGCGATAAGTGTTAACAGTAGAGCGAACTTTCCATAAAACGAAACAACAAAAATGCTAACAGATAATCTCTCGACGGGACAACCTTGGGGGGCATTCCTCCACGGGGGTGCTGTCCCAGGAGGGGGACCTTGATACGAGAAAAATCGTGTCATCGGATCTCGGTGTCTCGCATAATTACCTAATCATTATTAGGAACGTTCGGAATGACGTCCCCCTAGGAAGCAGCAGCGAAACAGCTAAACTCTCTTGCTTTCATGATCATTATGGGGTTGATGAGGAAGGTTTCGGATTCGACAACTGCTAGGGGTTAATTACAGTTCGAAGTAGAGTAAGTATTGAATTAAACGCCGATATGTGTCTTAATCACTAGAATGAGAGACGCAATGTGGAAGAGATAATCTGCAGTGCAGAAGTGCAGGAAGCGGGGTAATAGACCTTGTCCAGTCGTTTTCAATTAATATTCTCCGCGCTCGATGGACGGGGACATGAAGATGGACTCTCTTGACCATTCGGGGTTCGTTGAAATAATTGAATTAAATTTGAGGTGCATAATTATATTTTCCAGTGGAGAATATAAGTTTTGGTTCCGAGTACATTTAAAATATTATATTTTATTCATCGCTTTCTTTGAAAAAAGGAATTTGTTGATTCTGATGACATTCTGTTATTATAACGGGTTTTCAGAAGTAAGTTTATATTGCTCTAGGAAGAGATTTCAAGAATGTTTTAGATATAACTTGTGTTCGTACACGGATGTGAATTAGCTTATCTGATGTCACAGTAAAATAACAAGCATAATTGCGTATACCATCTAACAGAAAATAGATTTTCGCTGTGCTGTAACATAACTTATTTCCACCTGAGGCGATAGTGGATTGTAAAATTAAATTGCCACCCGATAAGTTGTTATTTTTCAAGGAAAAAAAGGAATGTTTTCTTCCACCAAGTATACATATCTCAAAAAAATTTTAAAAACCTGATTTCTATAATTTACACTCACTTACGTTTTACAAACATTTTACATGAAATTTACATTTGAAATATTTTGTGGTGAAATTTTTGCATTTCACTCTGCATCCATCATAACTATTAATTTATATTCGTTTCAGTACCAGTATATACTATATTAGTGAAAGTTTACAGTAAAAGTTTGGTATTTTTGAAGTAATCTTGTAGCAGAAGTGCGTAAAACTGGTACTCATGTACACAATCAATATTGGTCATAGAAGCATTTTTAAGCCAAGAAATAGGAGAAACTTTTATATACTAAGCATGGTTCTAAAACCAGGTTTTTATCAGCCTTCAGCAGGAAGAAATCGATCTAATAGACACACATTATTATTATTGTCATTGCGGAGAAAATTGGGTTTAAGCTCACATAGGAATTCTTTATATCCACAACTAGACTCACTGGGAGGGGGGAAAGGCAGGAAGGTGGATGAGAAGCCACCGGATATGTAAGTGAGATCTCGCTTCCCTGTTGGGTGCAATAATGGTTGGGGCTCGTCCTCTGCCAGTGATAGTGCGCGCATTCTGCGGGAGGAATCGTGCCGTGGCCAGTGACGGCTGCTAGGACTCAGGCCTCAGCACTCGAACTGTCGCTGCGACTGCCATTCAGATATACCGCACGGCTTAGTGTTAGGTCAGGATTATTTGATATGAGTCATATCCATAACTGATATCTCCTTGTCCAGTTATAGACAAATATTATATTACATGATCGTTGGAGGAGAAATATGCGGATGTAGAAATTACGATTTGACCAATTAAAATTTCGATTCGGATTGTCCACTTAGTAGTTGTCTAAATAACTCAATTAAATCTAAGTGGCAATATTCTGTAATTCAGAATAATACGAACTGAGTTTATTAATAACTTTTGAAAAGTTTCTTCTCGTTATTTCATTTAGTTTGCCAGGCAGATGTTGTGTATAGTAGAAGGGAGAATTGATTTCTCAGTCAACGATTTGTATGTATTATCTAAGGAAAAGGAATTAATAATAGTTTTGACGAACTTTAATTCGCATTTAGTAATTCTGTGTTATTTCCGGTTCCTTAGGAAAAAGGATGTAAGTCAATTAAAAAATTCATGAATACAAGACCAAGAATATTTGTAGAAAAAAAGATAACTTTTACTGTACTAGATATCTAACAATTTGTAGTAGCATTACCTAGAATTAGAAAGATTTTTCAGAGTTCTTTTCTCTTAATTATATCCAAAATATTTCTATGAAAATCTCTAAATGGTAACTTATAGTTAACTATACATTTGCTGACAGCCTATATGTGTAGATAGGTACCTTTGACAGTTACATGATTTAAATATTGTTCAAAATCCGGTATATTTGATGATAGTTCGAAAGCAGTATAAAGATACTGTTAAAAACTGCTTTGGTTTCTTTTGGGTATCCTGTTAATTTTCGCCATTTTCTGAGATTATTATGTAGAGGAATAATTTACTGAGCTCTAAGCCAATTTTTTCAATCCATTCCTTTTGGATAGGTTAGATTGGTTACGACTCTTTTTAATTGAATAAAAGTTCGCAAAATCCTTACAGTTTAGATCAAGAAAACTAATAACACTTTAACTAAGATCAATATTAAATTCAAGTTGATATATTGCTTCGTGAATGATGAGAGAAATCTTTAGAAGTTAATCTAAAAGAAATATTACCTGGAAGATTTTGAAGGCTGTATGTTCAGAAGGTGCTACATACTCGACAGAAATTCATTTAAATGGAATTATTGAACAGTTATTTCCCATTTTAAGATATAATTTATTACATATATGTATGATAAACTATAATCTGATTCATGGTTAATGATTTCTATTACGTTGTGCAATTTACAGTCTGTCAGTTATAAATGTTGATGATAACAATATCAATCATTTCAAATAATTAGCACTAATACGTGTATAGAACATCCATTTAGTTCCTAAATGACGAATGGAATATAATTATATCGATATTTTGATGATTAGGGTTTCTAATCATCACAAAGCATCGTGCTTTACCAAAATATTAAATCGTCGCTTAACAAGCAACACCACTTATCTCAATTTTTTGAAATTTTTTATAAATTTTTAATTAATAAGCGGAAATTATTTTTTCCGCATATTCTTACCAGAAGTGAAAAATTAATTGTGAAATATTCGTTATTGGTTGAGAATATTTTTTTCTTCCTCTTTGAAATTTCAAAAAATTGAAATTAGTTGTTAGTTGTTAAGTGACGGAATTTTAAGTTTAAGATATTACATGATTCGTCTTATTTTGAACTTGTTTTTCTGCACATTCTGTGTGGTAGCAGCACTTTCTAACGGAATCATATGATTAAGTTTGAAATAATTAAATAATTATTTGTTGATTAAATTTGAATCGAATTAAATTGTTTTAAGATTGATTCAATTGATTTATTTTCATAAAACTCATTGACTGCCCAAAGTTATGCTAATGGAATCAATTCATGGTCACGTGATATACATCGATGAGCCGAGCAATTTGGTTATGGCGTCACAGTACAACATAAGTCCATATATAGTTAGGCGTTATATGATATGCATAGTTATGTGACTGGAAGTCACTTGAACTGGATTCATTAGTGAATGATGAATAACAGAAAAAAATTCATCATAACCATTTTCAAGCAGGATTTTTGTTGTTATATTGTTCAACATATTGCTCTATGGTATGAGTAGTATTATACTGACAAATGAATGCAACGAATTATAAACAATAACTTTTTCTTCAAGATTTAACATTCCACTTAAATAGTTGACGCTTGACAGCAATTCTGTGTTGCTTCACGGTGAAATTAGTCAGAAATAAAAGTACCATTAAAGTTTCCTTGAAAGTATCGCAAGTAGAATGCTCTTTAATTCCTCATGTTATAACAAAACAAGAAGCTTAAAAATTAATATTATGGTTGATTTATGGCATTTATTACTTACAGTTTAATAATATTATTTTAACACATTTTAATTACATATTTAGCAACGATTTTCATTAAAGTAATGAAGTGCGAAGTTTTACACAACACTCAATACATTTACTTGAAATCCTTTAAGAACAAAAATAATTAAATTTAGAAATTTGTTTTACAAAGTGAAAATTTATGAATCGTTATTATATATAAAGCACTCATAAGTCACAGAAACTTCAGAAAAGTTCTTAGAAGATCCCAACAGGAAATGTATTCAACGTCGAAAAATGTTTTTCTTTCAAATGAGAAGTCCTCTTAGGATAAAATCTAATGCTTTATAGTTATGTAGTAAAAATATAAGCATAATAATTAAACGTAATTTCTCAATATATAATGCGAACATAGCAGTGTCTTGTCACGGCATCGGGGCCTAAGAGTCAAGCGTCTGATTTCACCAAATATTTGCCTTGTATGCAGACCTGAAGGACGTTAATTCCTTCAAAGTCAAATGTCACCCAAGTTGTGCGATATTCAACAGTGGGAAGAGTGTGTATTTTTTGGTATCGTCATCAGCATTTAACCGCTTGGGTTAGCATATATAGTCAAACCCATGAGTAAAGACTTTACGAGGAAGGGATAGTTTGGCCTCTTCTCTTGGTGAAAGTGACATTGGAGCTCTTAAGTATCGACTAAAGTAGAATTTTGATACAATCCTATATAAGGTGCAATTTTCTGTCTGGAGGATTTTCAAGGATCTTTTCCGTCTGGAGGATTTGTGTTTTGCATAAGGAAAACTAAGAAACATCCAGAAGCCAATCAGACCATGGTGAATATTCGCTGCTAAAGCGGAAATCTGTATACCAGTTTCTGAATAATGCTGGTTAAGACCACAACCAGACGTTGCAACCAATAACTTCCTTCTGATTTATGGTTTCTCAGCCATAAAAAAAATAAAAATTAAAATTACCCTCCATCCACCCAAACCGGAAAAGAGTCAAATGGCTCTAAATACGGGGATGCAGGTGGTGTAATGTAATGTAATTCCGCCTACTCAGCCATAAACTACTAACTCACTAGTAGGCATAGTTCTAAATTAAGGGGTGAGATAAATTATGTTTTACTAACTAAACTTCTTAACCACTTAACTACTAAGCTTATTTTTGTCCATATTTACGTGTTACATTATTATGTTCCAAATCCCCTAAGCGAATTTCATCTGACCATTGTGAATCATTAGTTTAAACAAGCTAAACAAAAGTCTATAGGAGGTTGATGTTTCCCTCTCACAGTTTTTAATTGGAGTCATGGATTTGTTGATTCATTAATAAAATAAAATCCAAAAACTATTGCAATTTTAGATAACTAACATCAAATCATCTTTTGTGCTACTTAAATGTTATTACTTATTTTAGTTTCAATAATTTACTATTCCAAATTTATTTCTTTATTTTCATGTCTTTTTGCCTCTTTATTGTTGTATCTTAAAGCCTAAAGATTATAAATTATTGATTTAGACGAAATAAATAAAAGTTGACAGGAACTTAACGTTTTCCGATCACATAGCATTGATTTGAAAAATCGATTTGTTGATTGATTTAATGAAGCATATGCGTCTTACAGAATTTATACTCGATGCCTGATACGCAACAAATGATTTCCAATCCAATCACTTTCCTAATTCCGGAACTGATCGCTACATCGGTTAACACTTCTTTTCCTTCTACATCTCAGCTGTAGAGTAGCATATATCTCATTGCTCACTTATTGAATTTCTTGACTCAATTCGCATGCAAAACTCACGTGCAGCTCGACTATGAATTGAATGCATCCACCAGCCGAATTGACATCAGATTGATCCCCCACCTCATTTCGAATTCGGTTCGAGCTGTATTTCTACTAAACTCGGGGACTCCAGATAGATTCTTATGTAAATGAAGGCGAGTTCAAGATACACGTAAACTGGGACGTCTCGAAATTGAAACAGTATTGGACAGGAACAAAATACTAAGAAAAACTTGATGTGACTGAGTTTTGTGTAGAGTTATCTCTGAAACTGAGAAGTCGGATTTTGTGTTTGTTAATTTCAAAGGGAAATGAGTTGGATCTTATTTATAGCAAATTCTGCTGATGGTATATGTTATTTAGAGAAGAATCCGATAGGAAGTTCAGACATCTTTTTGATTATCACTAATGTCTTTAATCAGATAAGCAAATGCATGCACGATAAGGTAAATCAAATATAAGAATCTAATCACGAACGGACTTTCTTTCAAGTCAAAAGGATTTGTTTAAAAAATATTACTATAATGTACATTAGGAAGATTTTTATTTCTCTTTGAAGTCCAATTTTTGTAGAGCGGAATTCCAGTTTAGCATTTAAATTTTTGAAGTAGATGCTGGAGTGAATTAAATTTTTGAAGGGTATAGTAAATTCGAGAAAAAATAGTAGCAAATATTTTCGAAACTAGATTATCTGTATTCCATTTATCAACAACGATTACGTCTAAGGCGCCCTCATTACACAACAAAATGATTAACTCGATGTTACGTCAAAAATGACATGTATTAGGTTTACGTGTAACTGAACTATGCTGCAAATATTTTCAATGTAAGAATTGCTCACCGTTTGATTGATGGAAGTATTAAAATTAGGAAAAATTTGTTATTAATGGTATTGGCAAATTGATTTTATTATTGAAAACATTTTCTGATAAATGTATCAAAAAATATTTGTTTGTCCACAGAGAAAAAAAATTCGAATTTGCCGAGGGTGCAGCTTGCCCTATTTTTTTAACATTATACTTTAATAAGGCAGGTTTCAACTTTTACTGTTTGAATGCTAGAAGAGTAATAAAGTTAGGGTAAAACAGATATTGATTGTATGAATAAGTCAATTTTATTACTGATTACATTCACTGCATTTTAATTAGTGAATAAATATCTAAGATTACTTATGCCTCCGCGGAGACAAAAAATTCCTAGATATATCTAGATTACAGCTTGATCTAGTTTTAAAAATTCTGCTTTAATAATGCTAGTCCATATTTAATATTTTTAAAAAATCATAAAGATAGATACAAACTGTTAAGTACCTGAATTGTTTAATGAAAATTGTTCTTAGAATTGTTTCCTTTCTTCTTTCTTTAAGCATTTAAATACATAAATGCGCGATATGTTGCTTCTCTTCCTAAACGAGAGAAATATATTTAAATTTCTTTGATTAGGTATTATGGTATGATGCCTTTTCGAGATTCAGGTTAAAAGATCCTTCATCCATGAAAATATGTTAGATTTCAAAGTAAAACAAAGTTATTAATCATTTAATTACTGTAATGCAAAAGATAACTATAAAATCAAGAAATCTAGACATTATATTACCACAAAATAATATGTGCAAAAGCAAATTTTAACTTTCATTTGAAATACCTTTACTCCTTCTTATTGAGTTATGTCTTACCTCTGCGAAATAATGCAACGCAGCATTTTCTAAAACAAGTTTAAAGATGCAGTTTCCAATTTAATCGATCAGTAGTAATCAAACGAACCCAGATTCTTTCCAATAACCATATCAACTAATAGTTCTTTGAATAGTAGTCTCCAACACCCCCTAAACAATCTGTAATCTGCTTTCCATCGCAGTCCCTAAAGTCTAGCAATATTTTTTTCAAATGCGAATTATTTACACGTCCCTGCTTTTATCAGTATTTACAAAATTATAATTAAAGGAATGTTTTTCCAGTTTTATGAAAATTGCAATTAACCTTCCGTCGGGTACAACAATCTCGAGATAAAGCACTCATATTTTTTCGTGCCTAAGTGCGTGTTTTAACGAGTTAAGTGTGGAACCTCTAGTAGCTTCCTGGCTCCTGGCCACTCACATTACGATAGTTTTTTCTGTACTGCTCTTTTGTTTGATGTGAGGGCAGGTTAATCTGGTAGATGAGTAGTTATGTTTGTATCTTTGATTTCCCAAATTTTCTCAATATTTCTTTTATAAACCTACAAAAATTCGTATACTTGTGTCCCAGCCCCTAATTCAATGATATTGATCGTTATTTCCAACTAGCTGTTATGCCCGGCGTTGCTCAGGATTGAAATACTTTTATGTCTAATATTTTTAATGAAAATCTATTTTTCTATAGAAAATTATAATACATAAAAATTCCTTTACCGTCTGAAACGTTTTCACTTCGAATTTCGTTCATGCATAGTGAAATATAAGAAGGATTTTGACGAATGTTTTGGGAAAGTTAATTAAATAGTTAAATTTTCATTAATAAAAAGCGACAAAATAAACCAGATCAATAGTTGTTCCTGATATAAATTAGGAATCGTCTGCTTTTAAACTTTTCTTCAGTATTCTTCCAGAATTTTGTTTATATGTTCTAGCAAATGCTACAAATTGTGAATTTTCTACACAATTGAATTTTTTTAATTATTGAAATGAGAGCAACAATTTGAACGCGAATGAAATTTGCATAACTAAAAATCTATTTTTTAAACTTTAATATAGTATAAAATAGTTATTGTAACATAACACTTTCGAAATATATCACGGAAAAACGCAAAATTATGCTTGATTTTTAATTAACTAAAGATTTAATTAACTTTTAGGCCTTTTAATGTTGACAAAGATTTTTCACTTCTTGTGTAAAATATTTACAGAAATAAAAAGAAATTTGTTCGATGTCTAACCGTTGCCTAGCAACGAAGCACCAATAAAAATGCTTTGTTTCAAAATCGTTTGCAAGTAATCAATTTCTTTAAAAAATTTTAAAAATTCATAAAATTTAAAGGAAACTTTGCACGGAAATAAAATTTGTATCATTGAAAAGGAAAAAAAATTAAAGTTTAAGATGGTATAAAAATATTTTTGTGGGACTATTTGCTCCGAAGTTACGGTGGAAAAACGGTTTCGGTTAATTTCTGATTAACTGACTGTTTATTTAACTTTTGGACTTTGAAAAGTTTATAAGTGTCTTCCCCTTTCTTAAATAATAAGTGTGCAAAATTTGGTTGAAAACAGTCCATTGGTTTAGGAGGAGATGTGGAAAATAGCCCCATACCCACATACATAGCCATAATGACTTTCATTTATATTAAGATATATTATTTTAAAAATGTAGAATTATTTCAGGCTCTCAACGACAACACTTGTCACTGCTAGGAATTTTACGGGAAAACAAGCGCCAACTCACTCCAGAATTCCTTCATATTTTTTTGAACCGAATAGTTCAGTTTGATAAGCTTTTCCTCAACCCTAAGCAAAAATTTAACTTTCAATCTCACAGATGAGTTGCGCCCGAGCGTGTATTTGCGTTGTGCCCGACCGAAGGTTAAATATCATTTGCTACTAGCGGTACTTTTGGAAGCATCGTTGAAAAAAGTTGAATATTTTTGAAACAGTACCATTTAAACGGCAAAATGGCCTTGAAAAGAAATAAAGAATAAAAATCCTTAAACATGCGTCGATTTAATGACTTCGAGGAACATTCAGGATGAACATGAAGAAAAACGAACAACGCGTTTGGTCTTGACTGTGCAACAAAAAAATTATTGCTGAGCGGTCGAGTTGAATCAGAAACCTCGCTTCGCTCGGTCAACTAGAAAATTAAATTATCTACACATTTGACATGTAATACAATGAGCATGAATTTACTGCATTAGCACTTGTAAATACAAATGCAGATTTATGGAGTGAATGCTTAATTATTATATCTTAGCCAAGACATGACTGTTTTAGACTAGTGGGTGTCTTTTAGTCTGAAAAAGGGTGTTCCTAGTTCTAATCGTTTTACCAAACTGTAATTCAAATTCTCATGGTTCTTATCTAATAGCAATTTCTGGAGCGTCCATAAATAAGTAAGTACAGTAATCCAATAAATTTAATCAAATCTAGCACAATGATGAATTACCTTAGGATATATTTATATAATTGAAAATTTTATAAATACAAATGTTAATTATGTTAATGTATAGTTATGCTTAACTAGATAATAAATATAGTTTAATAAATCTGATAATAAAAGGTTAAATAAATAAAGTTATCATCTGGAATTTTTCTAGACATGCTAATTATTTTTAATCTTAATTTATGAGAGGCAATTGGTTTCTTTTTGCTGAGCATACATAAAAATATCTGCTCTCCTTTTCCATGAATGTATAGATGCTGTAACAATTATATACTGGTTTCAAAGTTTATTGAAAGAATAAAACAGATAAAAATTCGAGTTTCTTCGATGAAAGGAATCCTCCCTTTTTAAAAGGAAGTACTCAAATATAAAAAAATTAATTGAAAAAATTATTTTTTCATATATGTATACTTTCTTAGCAGGGTTGGCGCCAGTGGAGTGTCCGGGGGGCAAGGCCCTTTGTCAGGGATGCTGGGCCCCCCGTCCAGGCAAATGTTTGTACCCCACGACCACGCAACGGGCTATTCAACTAGTAGATAAATAAAGATCTGAAGAAAATTTTGAGAGGGTCATCAATACACCCTCCACTTGTGTAGCAGGCCGTTTCCGACATACCGTGCCTCCAGTCGGAGGACTCTAACGCCTCTCCTGTTTCTTAGAAATAAGGGGAGCGGCGGATTTTTCACTTACATTTCAAACAGACGAAATGCCGAAAGGTTGAGTTAAAACTGGACCTCGCTGTAGATATGACTTCGTCAATAAAAATGGATCAATCTTAAAAGCACGTACTTAAAAAGTGTTGAAATGACCACTAAACTACAGATATTTTAAATGCAAATAAAAAAAGGCCTAATTTAGTACATTAAAACTTAGTTTCCATTCAAAGCCTACATATTTAATAAATGAACTCTTGAGTAACTGGGTTTTCAAAGCTAACACAGCTGAGGAGCAGAATGATCGTTCAAATAGGCAGAACGGATTCACTTAGTAGATATCTGAATTGCCGGATGGTAATTCAACACGAATCCCGTCATGGCTGTCATGGCCTTGTGGCAAAGCCTTGGTGAGCTATTGTGGTTCACCGGTTTTAAACTGGACTCCACAAAAGATCTACCAAGCGTTAAGAACAGGCTATTTCCAATGTGAATTGACACTCTGATTATTTAGATATTGGTTAATATGATTGTGAATCAAATATTTTTAAATTAGCGTACTATGGAAATTAAGAGAATGAAAGTTTTTAAAAAAATTAAGCAATGTTCGAAAATCCAAAATCCCCAATTACTAATTTAAGAGAATGTTTATGCTGCGAAATTTATTGTAAAGATTTATTGCAAATGCACATTAGCTGAAATGATTATAAAACGCCCACTTGTCACTTTGCCTACACACAGTTTATTATAACAATAGTTTTAAATCTCTCCATCTTCCTTTTTATAATCATGCCATTTTAATTCTATTTAGAAATATCGATCTTATTCTTACATCAAATTTATAAACTCTGGGCACTTTTCAAAACTAGTTTAACACTTAAATGCCCGATTTTTTGAAATCTGATTTATGAATGTTTGATTTAAGAATGTACTCTATTGGCAACAACAGACATTAGAGCTTCAGTCTTATTCTCAAGATTTTAGAAAACAAAAATGGGTATGTTGCTTAAACGCAACATGTGTCTTTTAAGGGTTAATTTACTAGATCATTCATTCATCACCAACGCACATTCAAAATATTGGATTTATAGAATTTCAGATTCAGTTACTGAAATCAATAACAGAAAATGAATATTTTAAACATTTTTGGTCTTTCAGAAGCACTGAAATAGACACTTGTGGTAGTGAAAAGGAAGAGATCATTTTAGTTATTTTAATAATTAGATTATTCCTTGCCTTCAAACGAAGTTCATAAAATATTACAGGTTATAGATTAATGTAATAATGTTTATAATTTATAATAATTATATTTAAATTCACAATATTATATAATGAACCATTAACCCTGTACGAAACTTTCACTTATTCAACCTCCCCCTCCTAAGAAAATGATTTAGTCCTTAGTTCGGTTCTGGAAATTAAATTCAAGTGCATATAGTAGAAACAGGTTATTGATGTTAAAATATTTACAATTCACAATACCTCTTCTTATGCAATATTTGATTTCAGAATGCAATCACCTTGAATTTCTTTGTAATTTTCGGCGATTGATATCAAAATTACATAAATTTAGAGACTCTTAAAAAGGCTGCATAGAGTTGTTCATGAGTGAATACATTTGGTGAGTATAATACAGCTGTTTGAAGCATTTACTCCTTTGGCTCATTTATAGTGCTTGCAAAGGCAGTGGAAACTTTCTACTGATCATTTGGAAAGGCATGATTGGGTTCGATGATGGGGCGTGATCAAGTTTTTCAGATAACATTTTTTTTTCATAATCCCATAACCGGTCAGTGAGAACGTATTCATGGAAGTGCTTTACGCCCATTCTTGCCCTAATAACTAACTCCTGTTTATAACTTAAATTTCTGGTTAGTATAACACTAGTGTTTTTCTTCAAAATTAATTTATCTTGTCAAGGCTTTAAACCATTTCAAGTTCCTAGAGGATACAACTGGTTGTAATTCCCCCAAATGGATTAGTCGGAATCATACCAGTAATAAAATTTCATGTTGTTTGATTCGACTACTTTAATTTTGAAATACTGCTTTATACGTTAAATACTGATCTCGATTTAGATAACTTTTATGTTTATATTTATATTAAAATATTTTTAGATATTTAATATCTATGACTACGCAAAAATCAATAAATCTCTCAGAAATTACTCCAATTTGCGTGTTAAAATCATTTATTGTAGAGAAAATACATTGAACTACATAAATTACTTTAATGTAGTTTTATCTCGATTTTGTTACTATCATGAAAAAATTTACAATAAGTTAATATTATAGGAAAACTATAATCTGGAATTAATGGATTTAATAATTAATAATAATAATAAGTTATTATAATTTTCAATAATAATAATTTACAATTAATTACAATAATAACAAATATTTTACAATAAATTATTTTCGATTCGAATTAAAAATAAGAATTTTTTATTGATATTCTGAAAGTGAGATTAAAATTTGACCTAAATAATTAGCAATTTTTTTGTAATAATCATTATTGAAAGTATTGTCTGCTCAGATATTTATTTCAGTTCTAAAAAAACAAATTATCAAACAACCAAACAATTTTGCAATGTTTTCATTTTTTCCAACACTGATACGTTCTAAATACACTCAATCATCCGAAAATGCAGATACAAGTAACTTATAAAATAATTCACAGAAGTAGTGCAATATTTTATATTTATTTCAGTTCTAGGAAAGAGAAGTTATTAAACACTAAGATAGGTTTTCATTTTTTCTACCTCTGATGCAAACCTAATTGTAGTGAATAGTCCCAAAACTACAGAGGATATGACTTAAAAAGAACTTTACAAGCAAATATGCATTTAGCACGAAAACCGTGAATAACAAGAAAACCTATACACATTTCATATCATGAAACGGCTTGTATCCCGTGTTGGAATTTTCGACCGTCTTTATATTGTTTCATTATTATAGATTCTTTTATAAAGTATTGTGGTATCTTAGCATTTGTTTCAGTTCTAACAGACAAGTTCTTAAACAACCATATACCTTTACATGGTTTATTTTAACCAAGATTGATATATACTTATCACACTCCGTCTTCTTGAAATATAGATGGAGAAAACTTACGAAGCATTTCACAAAGTATTGAGAAATCTTAACAATTATTTCAGTTTTAGAAAAGACAAGTTATCAAACACCCATATATCTTTACAATGCCGTCATTCATTTTTACCATAGATAAATACTTAATGCACTCAGTCCTTCCAAAATACAGAGACAATTTTCAAAACATTTCACAAATATCTTTTCATTTAGCTCAAAATGGGTAAGGAACAAATCAATCAGGAATAATTTGGTATAATAAAACTGTATTATGTGTATTATATTTATCCCTAGTTGAGTGAGTATTTATGACTAATTGAGTTGTTCGACGGCATTATAATTTTTCATTATAATTTTATTGATGTTTATGAAAAGTATTGTGATATCTGAACAATCTTTTGTTTCGGTTTTGGGAAAGAAAAGTTATTAAACGCTCAAATACCTTTACAATGTTTTCATTTTTCCCACCACCGAGACAAACCTATTACACCCAGTCCTTCGAAACACAAAGACAAACAACTTGCAAAACACTTCAAAATATCTTTTCATTTAGCGCAAAATTAATAAGTAACAAACCAACCAAATCAAACGGTATTATGTGTATTATATTTATTGCTAGTTGAGTGGTCCGACCGACATTATATTTTTTATTATTATTTTAAGTGATGTCTATAAAAATATTGTGATATCTGAACTATTTTTTGTTTCGGTTCTGGGAAAGAAAGTTATTAAACACTCAGATAGCTTTACAATATTTTCATTTTTTTTTCACCATCGAGACAAACCTATTACACTCAGTTCTCCCAAAGCACCAACACAAAATACTTACAAAACACTTCACAAATATCTTTGCATTTAGCTCAGAAACCGTAAATAACAAGTCAACCGATAATCATTCGGTATAATGAAACGGTTTGTATTCCGTGTTGGGAGTTGCGACCGTAAATCTCCGGTCTGCGAATGAAGCTATCAATATCTCACTAAACGAACAAGTCTCGTAAATTCCGAACGCGATCCTATTTTGGATGTCGGAGTAGAAATAAATTTCTCTTCCAGCGTCTCCTCGAGAGTGAAAAATAAAGGCAGGAATAAATCTGAAAACTGAGTCTTAGGAAATGACAGTACCGGACACCATAAAGAATAGGAACAAGCCGATAACTGGTAAAAATAAAAAGAACTCTCTATGCTATACTACTGCGAGGCAACTCATGTATATTGCATTTCTTGCAGCTATTTTTATCTTTGCAAGCCATTGGACACCGTGAAAAATACCCCTGGAGGATATACGGTGGAAGGACATGGGTACAGCATTGAACTTGTTCGCTAAATCTGTGTTGGAAAAACTTATCAGACTTACTGACAATGGATTGCTGGATAAACACATATGATAGAGTCAAAAGAAGCAGAATTATGATTCTTAAGGATGAAGGATGACTTGATGGATGTCTTCGATGCATACCAAAACAATCCCTTTTGACTAGAGTTCGAAAAGTAGAGGGATGAACGTATTTTATGCAGCATATAGGCCATCTGTAAGTTAATTTATTTTGACTTTTGCTTTATCGGAGACGAAGTGTACATAGAGAAAGTATGTAATCACCAAAAATTACATCCTGGAGATTTGGATAAATTTCGATGTGTTAGGCATCTCTGAGTCCAAGAAACCTGCTGTTATTTCAATCAGAGTTTTGAGGGCTGAGTTAAAATAAAATACCACATTTTAATTTGTTTCGTGCATTTGTTTTTAACATGGAACATATTGTGAGTGTGACAGAGTCACTCTCTCGAAACCCTATTCCATCAAAGTTACCGCGCGTTGCACAAATTTTGCGTTCTAAATTTATCGGATTCAGATATTCTCTGGGTGGTGATGTAATCAGAGCATTATGGCATAATTTAAAAGAAAATATCATATTTAATTTCGTTTCGTACTTCTTTTAACACAAAACATATTCTGACTGTGGCGATTTGGTAACAGAGTCACTCGTTCGTGACCTCCACCAAAGTCATGCTATGTCGCGCAAACTTATTTAAAACCCACACCAACCCAGCCTACCCAAGAGGGTGCAAGATCTGAGACAAGCCGGTGGAGAAGAAAAACAATCTACAGCACAGAAAAAAATTGGTCCAAGACTAATAAGCCAATAATAAGAATACAATGAAAAAACACTGAACATATAACAAACATCGAAAATACGAGATAAAATTCAATAAATACCAAATCTCAACAATAAATAGCATAAGATGTGATTAAAATTCTCATAAAATTAAATACAAATATAAAAAAAAACATATTCTCAAAGTATAAAAACATAAAATTAAGGCTGAGTTGTAATGAATCTAAAATCAATACAGAACATGTTGAAATTTGAAAAACAATTACAAGTTAAAATATAAATATATGTGAATTTATACAAACAGATACAGATGAGAAAAAGCTTTGGCAATCAATAGCCAGTGTATTGCAGATTTTCTCTCTGATCCTAAAAGCCTCATTTATATGTTGAGTTTCTTTATTTGAAGATTGAGTCTTAAACCATTGTATTTTGTTACTGCTTACCAGTTTTAAAAATGAAATTTTTATGTATAGATGCGATCAAAAGCATAGTGGTATGTGTCGCCTATTCCATGGCAGATACGCAGTGGAGAGTCTAGTATTTTAAAACGATGTGAATAACAAGGGAATGGTCAGCGTCCTGAAAAAAGTAAATTAAAAACTTGTTGGAAATAAGATGCTTTGGATCCACACCTGATCTGACTCGCCTCCCCAATACTGATTCATACTTCTTCCAATATATTTCCCAATCACCTAAAATAATTCGTTTGCATTTATGTTTCATACAAGTGTATGGGGCTGGGATATCTATCTCTTGGCCTTCAACAGTTGCAAGATTTGCGGAGTGGTCAGACAGTTCATTTCCCGGGTTACCGACATGATCCTTCATCCTGACGAGCCCACTAACCCCCGGGTCAGACTGCAGTTATTTTTTACTGTGTTTACAAATAATGATTTCGACCTGGCGCTTTCAAGTGTTTCCACTGAGGACTGTCTATCAGTACAAATATTAATTTTTGTATTTTGCTGAAGTGCCCAATAAGCTGCAAAACTGATGACCACCAACTCAGCTTGGAAAACAGAATTATAATTTTTTAAATTTGAAACAGTAATTTTTAATTAATTCATTATCTTTCAGGATGCACACAGCGAACCCAGTCTCTTGATAGATCTTGGATCCGTCCGTGTATACATCGTATTGACTATCTTTGAGAGTGCATCTAGTATTAACCCCTCAGCACACGCACGAGATCTTTTTGACCCCACCCTTTCTCTTTTGTTAAGAAATTCTAGGAATTTATAAAAATTGCCCCTGTTACTTCCTATACCTTCATGGGGAGCTCGAAGAAGAAAGTAAGAGCAGCAGAAACAGGTGAAACGGGGTTTCTCACTATTTACTTGGGGGTTGAGTCAAGTTGACCCATGCGTGTGCTAGCGCTTCAGAGTCATTTAACGTTTATGCTATGACAGCATATGAACGTGCGCATCAGAGAAGAAAAGGATACAGAAAAGGTATGGGGAAAAGGAAATAAGTTCAACATTCCTTTTTCTTAATGAAAATCGCATTTGTGTCTTAAATACAAGTTATTTGTACGAATAAATATTCTTATACCTTGATCATATTTTATTTTTGTGGAAATAACCAATAAAATAAGGAGTAAGTGTCTAACAATTTGAGATCAAAATGACCCAGCTCGTGTGCTAATGTTCCAAATCTGAGTGCGTATGCTGAAGGGTTAAGAATTTTATGTTTGATTGGGATTTCCGATAATTTTCTAAAATCGTCAAGCTCCTCTCTTGGAATTCATTAGAGCGCCAGACCCATGTTCGAATCTTTATATATAGGGCCCTCGCTGTAATAAGTGAAGGAGGAATGCCAGTCAAGACATTGAGAACATGAGTGGATGTTGTTTTATTACACCAAGTAAATTTAGATGTGTCGCGCAAATTATGCGTTCTAAATTTATTGCATTCAGACATTCTCTATGTGGTGGTGTCGAACGTTTGGCGCAGTATGGCGGGTTGGCCCTTGTGCCAATAAACCAAATCAATCCAAACCAAATCTCTAGGTGGTGAGGAGTGGAATTTTGGAATGTGCTTGTTTACTCAGGTGTTACTCCGCTATCTGATCACGTTCCAAAATTGCGATCAGTACCGAAATATCATTCATGCAGCTTCGAAATGAGATATCAAATTAAGAAATCAAACAATCAACTAGCATAAAAATATTTTACAGGTGAATTTAATATTTAGAAACTTAAAGCGGAAATTGTAATATAAATGACCAAGTTATTTCCGCATTTAGAAATATATTGATATTATATTTATTGTCCAACGAATTTGAAATAATCATAATTTATCTTACATGTTTTATATTCTTTTCTGGTAACCAGGCTGGATATTCTTGTGTTATAGTTGGGACAAAATGCTAGACGTATTACTTTAATAAGCGTCGAGCAATGCTTAGTTAGTGTGTTAGCTCCATTTTAGTCGTGTGAATAAAAGTTTAGCAATAATTTCAGTGCCAAATGCATTAATTCAAATTTTTCTTAAGTTTTTCAACTTCCATACCCATCCACAACCACTGATACTCATGATAAAAATTTGGTATGGAACGAAAAATTGAGCTTGAATCCACCATGCTGAGTAATTGTTAATCTTATTACTATATGTAGAAGATTTTTGTTTGAATTCCATTTTCGATTGTTAATATTCAGTGTGATATTCAAATTGTTACCTAGAGTAATTGTCCAATTGTAATCATAAAAATACACCCGGCTGTTGAAAACCCATAAATGTCCAGTTCTGCCTTTAAGCAACATACCCAATTTTATCTTTTAAAATTCAGTGGAATCTTTCTATAACGAAATCGCCTTGTTCCAGTTGAAAAATTCGCTATAGAGAAAATTTCGTTATATGGAGATTAGAGATTTTTGCAGTTATTTAAGTAAATGTTACAAACCTTTTAGTATGTGTGATAAGTTCAAAAATTTTTAATTATGACTTTCAATTAAAAATGAAGTAATATTTATTATATATTTGTTAATGTTATACTAATTTTTATTATAAAATGCTCAAAAGTGAAGAAAATTCACCAATTTAGAGAATAATATGTACTAGTACGGATAAACATAAAATGCGTATTGTCACATCCATTTGTTGTTTCCACCCCCACTCCATCTCGATTCTTGGAATCTTGACCCATAGAAATGTTGCTCCCTCTATAGAAACCCAGGTCCCCACAACTGCATTACCTTTAACATAGCATTCTATTGTTATGTGTTATCGCTAGAATGAACAATGCGAGTGGTTCCAGAAACAGTCACGTATGAGCGATTTGTTTGCACAGAAATTAGCAACTTTCTTCAAAAATGACAAAAATCGAAAAGATGAAGGTCTGAAGAAATTCGTTATAGGGAGACAAGCACTTCGTTATATTGAGAATATTTTGAATGTTATCTAACATTCCGATTAAAAATTTCGTTATAGGGAGAAATTCACTGTAGGGAGACTTCGATGTAGGGAGATTCTACTGTATTGAGAATAAGACTGAAGCTCTAAACTTCTTGTTTCCAATAGGATATATATTGAAAATTTTATAAAATCAATTCACAACGTATAAATGGCAGACTGAGTGATGATAAAAGAATAAATTTATGTTTTTTTACTTGAGGTTGCTTTTTTCTGCCTTGTTTGTAAGCTTGAGAATACCATATTTTGTTCTACAATGTTGAAGGAAATTCCTTACCCGTATTATTAGTTATTAAAATTCATCTACGTTTAATATTATAGAATTACATGAAGGATTTTTTTTGAAATAAAATCAATTGTTTTCAGTTGGAAAAGACTTTTTTCAGCCATAAACCATTCTTAAAACAAAAAAGCTTTTTAAAATTTTTCTCCATATTTTATTCAGGAAACGAAAGTCAAAAACATTTTTAAATCAATTTTTAAAAAATCGGGCTTTTAAGGGTTAAATTATTATCTACATTATGCCTTCCCTTGTTTTCAATAAACTTATTTAAGAAATAGTTTATACAATATTAAACTCTTTCTTAAATAATTAAATATGAATAATAAGTAAACAATTACATACACAAAACTCAAAGATTTATTAAAAATTACAGAACGGAGGAATAACAACAGAATAATACTCTTCTGCATTTAATACATTTTTATAGCTGAAAAGAAGAAGACCAAGAAAATCTAAAGGATGACTATTTATCATTTCAACTTTGATAGATAATAAATAAAAGCTACTTTATTTGATTTTATTGAAATTCAGTTGCCAACTTTAAATTTAATTACGAAATAATAAATGTTCTTTCTTACATTCAATTACAGTCGTAGATTTGATTTCTTCAATACCTCAAAGCAAAATAATAAATATAAATTAGGGAATCGCAGCCAGGAAGGAAGTGCTTAATTTGAAATATTTCTAAGAATTAAATAATGAATTATAAATAACCCACTTAAATTTCCATCTTTGGTTAATGAAATTTATAATGAAATCATTTAGATTCGGAATAATTCATTTCCCAGAAATGCAGTGTGATTAAAATGAGTTTAACCCGGTTAAAATAATACAAAGGAATAAAAAATAAATAAAATAATGGTGGGATACATAAACATTAAAATGAAATGATGCTTTTAGTGTTTTTAAATGAGATCGTTTCAGACACAAAAAATAAAATGCTGTCTTTTAAAGGATATGCATAAATATTCATTTTCACATTTTGGAATAGTTGATTAACGGCGTAATGTGCGAAATCTCTAATGACCAGGGCTTTTTTAGAAAAATAGATGTATTTCATTTTGTTAATCTCAATGTTCAAATGGATATATTGGCTGATTCATAAGTTATGTTTAATTATTGTTTAATGGCTCGATTATAGATTATTTATTTTTCAATACTACAATTTATTGTCATCTGTTCATAAATTTTCGAGCATAATTTTAAAGATACCTATTACTTAAGGCTACTTAGGACCATTGTGGCCTGTTGGTGAGGTCTTGGGGCTTCGGAAACGAGGGTTCGTTGGTATAACTAAATTAAACTAAGGTACAAAGAGATTTTTGGTAAAGAAACAGGAAAGTGCTCTTCCTCATTTCATGACAATAAAATATAGGATCTTTTAACCTGTCATGTCCTCCCGCTGGTGTGACCTGGACGTTTAGAGAGAGGGTGCTATCTCAGTCGTCATCGACTCGGCTTCGGACACGAGGGTTCGAGACTGTCCAAAATAACCCTTATGTTGCCTTAAAAACGAGGCGTTAGCTATAACTAAATTAAACTAAGGTACAAAGAGATTTTTGATAAAGAAACAGGAAACTGCTCTTCTTCATTTCATGACAATAAAATATAGAATCTTTTAACCTGTCATGTCCTCCTACTGGTGTGACGTAGACCTTTAGAGAGAGAGTGCTATCTCAGTCGTCATCGTCATCTGACCACTGTTCAAAATTTCGAGTTGGACGTGCCCAAAACATTGCTAATAAATAGTGATAACTTATTCTAGTCTTCCCTAGTAGCAATCATTTAACCATCTAACTTATTGTGTTACAATATCGTAGGATAGTAAAGATATCTATAATGTGATTGGAGCTTCTTACAGATTAATTAGAACTAGATAGACAATCCTAGTTAGTTGTTCGCACGATAGTTTGACCAACTAGTGTATAGGAGAGGGGGAGTTGTTCGTATAGCATCTGTACCACTCTTAAGTAAATTTATGTCTCTTGTAATTGACTGTTTATTTACATTTGTGTTTATAATTGATTTTGGATAATTAGACATAGTTATATAATTGAGAGTCAACCATCTTTTGTTGGCTTTCAAGTTCAATATTGCAAACTATATCTAGTTTCTAAGGGAAAATTTATTTGCAATCTGTTGCTTACCCTATTTCTTAAACTGCCTTAATAAAATTCAGCATTAAAATTTTGTTGTAATATTTTGAATAAAACTTTTTCCTGAAAATGTGTACTTTGGAAATGGGTCTCTATTGCAACTCAACTGACAGAATGCATGAAGGTGCAAATTTGAGCTTGTATGTGTTCATTGCAAATAAGGTGCATAATTATATAGGCACAATAGATAATATAATTAACAGCTTTCAAGTGCAAAATTAATCTATGCTTTTATTGATGCAAAAGATCGGCATAGATACAATAACAGCTTTTCTGCAAAATAACAATGATTAAAATTGAAGAAACAGAAGGTAATTAATTACACATATGAATCATCACATTCTTAATTAAAAATACAGAATTTAAAAGGCTATCGAATTGGCTTGATAAAATTTAAAGTTATAATTTCAATCATTAACACAAAATATATTTCAAAATTCTTTGGATTTGAGTTGAAATTCAACAAAAATCATTGGAGAGAACGACGCGACTATGCAGTGTTGTAAAATACTGCAATTTGACAATGTTCTTAACAGTTATTCTACAGCAGCGTTTCCCAACTTTTACTTCCTCCCCTTGATTAGTCATTTTATTTTTGTGCACCCCCCAACCATCCCTTCGCGTAAACTAGTTATTATTAATAATGTTAAGGGTTTAGATTATCTTGATGGACTCGAACTAATTTCCACATATATGTAAGATTTATTTTTGATTCTACATTGCATCCCAATTTTTATAATAGTATTAGCTCCAATTCCAAACAATGGAAACGGCATTGCAATATTTTCGCATTATCTTATGGTGAACGCTAACAATTACTCATCATGATATCACCTGTTCAAATGGAAGACATTTTCAGAGCAATACTTGACCTTCTTTCATAGAAATGAGTTTCACAAAACTAGGTTCAAATGAACGCAGGTGTAATATCATACCTGGAGCTGCATCAAGCCTGCATATTTGTTGATAATATATTTGATACTTTAGTTATTTGTTATTAATATATGCTTAAGACGAGTATATTCTTTCCACAAGTTTTGTGTTCATTACACATTTAATTGAATTAACATTAAGGTCTTGGTGCTCTTCTTTCACAGCACATTTCACACGAACTTATAGAAACAAAATTCTATAGACTTTTATTTTTATTTTAATCCCGTTATGCTTTGCACTTTCAGTCATTATCAACATTTCTTTCACGTACCCCTAGGGGTGCACGCACCACAGGTTGGGAACCTCTGTTCTAGAGTGTTCTTAAATACTTCAAGTTGATAATTGCTAAAGCAAGGATATTCTTTGAATTTCGAGAATTTCATCTGGGCTAGATTTTTCCATCTAGGTTGAGGTCGGTTATTTTTTCAGATACAAGATTCTCAAACAAACTCACATTTATAGATCCCGCCAGAACAAGAAAAACTAAGATTAATGGAGAATAAAACTAAACGAAAGTACGTCGGATAATCCGATAACCTTATTATAAGAATGATTATATTTATCACGTTGATGTGTTATATTTCTGTTCCACGCTTATGTATTTCTTATCGCACTGAGGCAGACAAAAACAATTCAGATGAACATTTATTAATGCTCTGTCTTCTTTTTTTATTGCATTCTATTGATTATTGTGGAAGTCGGACAGCTGGAAGATATGCATTATGACTAACTTCTGCTTGTTATTGTTTTCTTCAGAAGATAAATTCAGTAGACACTGCTGCTGTTATCTGTATAGTAGGAAATGTCTTTCTGAGCCCAACAATAACTATCTAAAAATAGGAGTATTGCTAATACATAAAAGAACAAAAGCAATGATGCTACAGTCCGTGTCTCTATAAAAGTTATTGTTGTATCTTTTAAGAGTGGTAAGGAATTTTAAGTCAGACACATGACAAGTGTTTGTACGTAACTTCCATCTCATTAATTGCTTAATCCTCCAAGAGCCATAAAAATTATTCTATTATTTATTTATTAAATGACAGTAGACTCCGTTTAATGTGATCACTTCGGGATTTAAGAATTTTGATAACATTAACCGATTGATAACAATAACCGAATTGGGTAAAATCAACTATATTTTTTATCACATCAAGGGAAAAGAAACAAAACGGAAAAGAAAACGCTTATCTCAGGGCTCTCTATAATTTATTTCAAAAATAACAATTAAAAAAATCATTAATTGTTGCTTGACTTCAATTATTCTTTAACAGTTCATTTATATTGTTCGTACTCGTTTTTTAAATTTTGTTGAACGATTCTGCACGCCGCGTTTGAAAATATCAAGGGCTTGCCTCATTTCGGCGTTCGTTGGAGGGTTTTCTTCAGCACATTCGTCCCCGTCGTGATCATCAACTTTTATTGCTTGGTCTTGTTTGACAAATTTACAAGTCTGTTAGTGTTCTAGAATGTCCTCGTCAATGGACATCATTCTCCACTCTTCCTTTTGTATACCTTCAGGAAGTTCAATGACAATTACCGACGGTCACGTCCCTGCCCGCTAAATGGATGACCTTCAAAGAGAGGTCATGAAAAATAACCCCAAAATTCTTGGGATGTGTGGGGGGAAAGTGTCCCCCCGATGTTTCCTTACAAGTCGAGCGAGAAATTCTACGAACGTCAATAGTTAACGCTGGTTGAAAATGAGGGATAGGCCAATTCTGTACTTCAAAACTGATAACATTAAACGATGTAATGATCACACTGAACGAATAATTTTGTGTACATTTGAATACGTTGGTTCGAGGCCAGAGGTTTTTGATAATATAAAGCGAATGATAACGTTAACCGTGATCACATTAAGCGGAGTCTACTGTATTTATTTATTAAAATTCGACATAATTAATAGCTCTTTACATTCTTTACTGAAGCTATTGATACAGACAAATGGATTTAATAAAAACAGTATCGAAAAGGGCGCTTTTATTAGTGTGCTAAAAAGTAAATTTTTATTCTAATTATCTCTGCTTTTTATTCTTTAATTAATAATTCAACATTAAAAAATAATATGGAATCTTGAAATTATTTTTTTCTCGTATTCATTACCAGGTGGTGCCACTAGAACGAAATCGAAATTTAATCCTCTTACTAGCTGCATGACCCGGCGTTGCACGGGCAATCTTGAATAATGGGATATTCCCGGGCGGAGAGAAGTGAGATCACGTGAGGCCTTCGGATCCATATTTTTTCATATGCCCGGCTCCGTTTTTTTTCAACAAATATTGTCACTTACTTTCTCCAAGAAATGTAAATATTCTTTCACACACAAATCTAGTCTTTTTATTACTAATTTTCATATGCCCACCTCCGATTTATTTTTTTACATATATTGTCGCTAACGTAAACGTTACGTTCCCCCCAAAACGTATTCGCTTTTCTTTGTTCTTCTGTTTCCTCGGCTCTTCTCTCCTGCCCACGTTGTGCCATGTCTGACAATCGGCTATTTCTTTGTTCTTCTGTTTCTTCCACTCTTCTGTCCTGGCCACGTTGTGCCATAGTTGACAATCGGCTGCTTCTTTCTTCTTCAGTTTCAACAACTCTCCTTTCACGTTTTCTAATTGCCTCCCGTCTACTGGCAACATCCCCTGTAATTCCTCTTTTTCTTTTAGGCATCGGAAAAAGCGAGAATTGAACAAAGCAAAAGTAGTAACTTCCAAATATCAGCTTAAAATAGAAGCTTCTACAAATATTTAAACTTGATCAAATCAATGAATAATGATTAAAATCACTAACATAACTAATCTACATCTTTCGGCACATAACTTTACACCCCTTTTAATTTCGTTAAAATGATTTTGTTGGACGTTATATCACGGGATAAAAAAAAAGAATTTATACACTTTCAACAATACATTTTTTTATTTCTGTCAGCGTCACTTTTTTATTGTTGTTGTAACAATGTTCTTTAAAGTAAACGACTTCAACAATAAAATAAATTTTGAATTGCGCTGCAACAATGAAAAGTATTGTTATAAAGTATCCGAAACAATGAAAAGCATTGTTGTCAATTAGTTTTTAATTAATATCTTTTTCACTAATTAAAATTTCGGAATATAAATGGCCGAAACGGCTTCCCTGGATTATTCCCCGTCTTTTGGTACTTTCCGAGCGCTTCTCCGTTCGGCGGTTCGTGAGAAGATAGAAGGACATACATACATACATACATACATACGTTTGTTTACCTTCGAATTTTAATAGAGTAGATTCAACTTACTAATAATTAAGCTCTAAAAATTTTAAAATATATTATTTTCATTGCGAGCATACTCAAACGCGGAAAATTTCCAAACTTTAGTACACCAGGAAATTAGTGTAAAATCGCTTAAAAAGTTTCCTCTTTACAATAATGAAGCATGTCAAGTTAAACAAAAATGTTTTAAAAAAGTAATCAATATTTTTTTCAATTATTCTCTCCAGAAAGCACACTAGAATTCAAATATAGTAATTCGCTGGTTTCCATCATTATTATTTTGTGTGTTCTTTCGAAAGTTCCTAATTATTTGCATTCTTCAAATTATAAAAAAAAATTCCCTTTTTTTACAATTGATTCCTTTTAAAAAGTACTTGTTTCATTTTCATGAATGTTTCAATTTTGTTGCTTGTTTCTTTAAAAAAAATTTTAACCAAATTTGCTCAAAAAATGGACAAACGTACCTCTTTCGCTAAAACTGTAATAAATAACAACGTCACGGAAAGGTGAAATCTGTCATCCGTTTCAATATCCCGTGTGGCTACGTATTCTTTCTTCCTTTCACTACAAATAAATCTCGCTGTTACTCATGCAAAACTGCAGACTAAATTTACCTGCAATCCGAGTAAAGTTAACTACATCTTCGTTTTATGAGAGAATAGCGGATTTTTCGCTGGTTATATGAGTTGTGAAGCAATACGACGGATGTTTTTGGAACAGCCTCATAATTTTGAAGCGTGGTTAGATGACAAGGATAATATTTAAGCCGTGACTTCCCTCTATTCCCACTCCATGAATGAGTTTCGAACCTTGAAGCCTCCTTCTCCGAAGCCTTACCTCCAGGCTTCCACGACGCTGGAATTCAATTCCAGTCAACGAAGAAAAAATAGAAAAAATGGTGTTGTTTTGAAATTTTGCACAGTTGTGGGGGGGGGGGCTGTCCTAAACGACATACTAAAAGTCCCGCCGGTGAGGGTGCGCGGGGGGTACAGGAGGGTTGAAAGGTCGACTTTTTCAGTTTTTCTTAAATATCACGGAAATTAAAAGTTTTATCATAAAACCCTTCATTGCAAAATTAAACTGCATAAAATTTCCTACAAAAAAGTCCTGAAGATTTTTCTGTAGCATCAATAGCTCAGAAGATGCAAATGGATTTAAAAGTGAATATTTCTAAAATTCCTTATTTTAATGGTAAAAGCAATTAAGAGTGCGGAAGCAACAACCCTCAGGAAAACCTATGCCTATATAATAATTATGCAAAAGTAGTATAGTATGCGTCGAGAGTAGTGGTGGTGTCAGGATGTGGGGGCTGGGCGACAAAGCTATTTGATGAACAGTCGTACTCACGTCCAGTTCCACAAGATCTCTTCCACTCAATCTTTCGGTTCTGTTAATGCTCCAACTGAATGTATTTAAACAGTGCAACATATTTGTACTGAGTTTAACTTAAAAGCTCATAACCAGTCTGTCACAGTTGAACAGGAACATTTTCTTACCAATGGAAGGAATAAGACCAGGCTTATTCAATTACTAACACAGAAAATGGCTGCTAAAGGAACTGAAATCAGAGTCGCTACAGGAGATGCTGATACTTCTATTGTGAGATGTGGGTTATAGAAAGGAACTTCTCATCCCATAGTTGCTATAACAGGGCAAGATGTAGACCTAGTCGTGTTACTGATTGCTTTGGCACCAACAGAAAGTAACATTTATTTTATGAATCATGGCAAATAAAAAGTCGAAGCTGAATTATTTTCTAAAAGAAAGTTGCAAAAAGAACTTTCCTTTGACCAAACCATCATCCTTCTCCATCCATTCAGTGGAGAACAGTCAGTTAGTATATAGCTATTTTTATAAAAAGCAAAACATTATAGTTGCATTGTTCAAAAATCAACTGAACCAGGTGATAAACATTGCTGACATCTTTTATAACACCTCATCAACACCAAATGCTCTCTCACAAGACGATGAGAAGATTTTCCTAGCCATATACAAAGCCCGGATAATGAACATAATTTGAATAACCATAGATATGCAGCATTTCTCAAATCATTAACCAAGGTCAAAGCTCCATCCTTTTGTCTCTCCATTGAAATTTGAATATATATATTTCAAATTATTGAATTTTTGTTTCTTGTATGTTTTTGATTTTTTGTCTTATATATATATATATATATATAGGACTATTTTTGTAAGAAATTTAATGTAGTTTAATTTTATACTAGTTTTTTTTCTTTAAAACCCATAGTTTTCGAGATTTTTAAGAAAAACTGAGAAATCCCCCTTTCAACCTCTATGTAGCCACCGCGCACCCCCCCATAGGCGAGAGCTTATAATATGTCGTTTAGGGCACTCTCTCCAACAACGGTTCAAAATTTCGAATTTACACCATTTTTCAAGTTTACAATTCGTTGACTGGACTACTAGTAGAAGGAAACTTGTGAAGTGGAACGGATGTGAGGGAGCACGACTATTCATCAAATAGGTTTTTCTGCTCCTCTACCTCTTCGAAACATACGCTACTACTCTTGCATAATTATCATATTGGCATGGGATTTTTCTGAGGGTTGTTGATTCAGGACTTTTAATTGAGTTTACTATAACAAAAAGGAATTTTAGAAATATTCACTTTTAAATCTCCCTGTATCTTCTAAACTATTGATGCCACAAAAAAAAGTTGGGCTTTTTTGTAGGAAATTTCATGTAGTTTAATTTTGTAATTAAGTGCTTTTCGATAGAACCCATAATTTTTGAGAGATTTAAGAAAAACGGAAAACGCCTCCTTTTTAACCCCCTGTACCCCCCTCTGGCAGGGAGTTTTAGTATGTCGTTTATGACGCTACCCCCAACATCTGTGCCAAATTTCAAAACTACACCATTATTTTTTCTAATCAGCGATTTTTGGTCTTCGTTTGACTGGACTATTAAGCTAAAACTTAGAATGCCTTAGTCACAGGATATCTGTGCCAGCCCATTACCAATGGAAACATACTTTTGGAGCCACTTCTGTACCAACCATAGGAAAGAGAATAAACCTAGTGAATATTTAAATTTCTGGAATAAATCAAATTTTTATACAGGGAAGTCAATTCCTATGTTTAAGAATGTAGAAAGGAATTCAGTTAACATACATTATCAGTTATCAGTTAAGGGAAATCCTACAATATATTAAAGGCGCGGCGTTTGTACTAAACTAGCAGCAGTAGAAAAATACATCTGGTACCTCAACTATACCACCCAATAAAAAAGGAATGTACCCATAAACCTAGAGAATATCTGAATTTTGAGAACAAATCAAAATCTTATGTTGGCAACTAATATCATATCTCTAAGAATGCAAAAATGAAATTAGTCAATAAATATTACCAGTTGTCAGTTAAGTGAAATCCTATAATGCATCACAGAAACACTCTGATTCTGCATTTGTACCACTCGTAAATCAAGGGAATATCTGAATTTCGGGAACAAAGATTTATATGTAGGGAAAAAATATCTTCTCTTTAACATCGGTACACATTAACATTTAAAAGAAAAGATTTGTTTCCAAATGAGATACATAAAACAATATATACCTTGGAAATAGTGCTATTTTCTCCATTGGAAATTGGGAAGACACTGAAGGTCCAAATAAGCATAAAGTAAATCACTATCACAAAATATTGGATTAAGGTAAGACACCCTGTTTTCCATCTGAAAAACAAGATAGTAAACACTCTTCTTTCTCCATTTAGGAGAAGCATATTTTATGCAAAGAATGTAAAAATGAATTTCGCCTCTTCCGATCCCTCCCGAAAGCCCTCATCCCAATAATTGCATTAGTCTAGATCCGCGCTATCATTTATGGAAAGAAAAATGTCCAAAACCTTCCCTGGAAAATCCTCCAAAAGTTAGACACATATAAAATATTTCTTTCGTACCATTGTCCTTCGTCTGAACCCCAGGGGAGAATATCTTTTGGAAACCCTCTTCAGACGACGATGCATTGCCTTAATGCCCGGATGCTGCAATCTCCATCGCATCCATCATCTCTTTCTCTTTTCATCCTCCGCATCCTTTCTCTCCTCTAATGATCCTCTCTATCTCCATCTTCATCCTCATCTTCTTCCTCTTTCTCTCGCGAGTCCAAAGCATGAAGTTTTTATACTTCAATTTTTTTCTACAGTCTTTAACTTTTTTTCATAAGTCGACTGAAAAAAATGTCTCCTCCTAATTTCGAAGAACACTTCTTATCATTTTTTTCCTAATAATATTTCTAGTCGTCCCCTTTTTGCACTTCATTTTTCATTTGGTATGTGTTAGATGGAATTGTTTCATGTTCTTTTGCTTTATTTTCTCGCCTTTTCTCTCTCTAAAAGAGCGCCACGTCTTTATTTTTTTCTTTCTTTATTCTCTTACTTTATTTTTCGGTTCGATCTCCTTTTCACAACTTATAAGCTTTGCCTAAAAAGTCTCATAAAGTTATAGATTTTCTTTTACTTTTTCATCGCCGACGCCATTTTTATTTTTCTTGCTTTTTATACTTTTTTGATAGCAGCAGTAAGACTGAAGAAAACTAGAATTCGATAAAATAATCATAAAATAATAGTAGCTATCTATTTTACGGTGGGAGGATATTTCCACAAGAAGTAAAAAAAAGTCAAATAAAGTAGAAAAAGTGGAGTTGAAAGAGCAATGAAGTGGGAATGACTTTCAAATCAATAAAGTATAGCAATTCATCAAAAACGGAATTCGAATGTCTTGTTTTTGATGTCGTTACAAACTGTTTAACATTTCCCTTACGACTGGGATATGTAATTTTACGTTACAGTTTTTTTTATGTTTTTGAGAGTTTCGTAATACAAAATTCATGAATGATTCCTAGTTTTGGCGCTATTTCATGCGAAGAAAAAAATTCATCTGTAGAGCTTGGATACATTTATTATTTATGAATAAAATGTACTAAATATATTTTGAATTTTTGAACGATATTTGATATTCTAATTCAGAATATCTTGATTTTGATGTTGTAAACATTTTTTTAACTTTTTCCTGACGAATGGTATATATAATGTAATCCAGGTTTTTTTTGTTTCTTAAAGATTCGTAATACGAATATGAATGAATACGACTTACATATTTTGCGTTATTTGATGTGAAGAATAATTTCATCTGGAGAGCATGGATGCATTGAATATGTATGAATTAGCTACATATTTTTGTTATTTTTTTAACGATTCTGATATTATATGGAACTTAAACCTCTGACTGATTTTCCCGCGAATTAAGTAAGCGAAGTAAATCTGTTTTCTGCTGCATCCTGCGACTTTCGGAAGCTATTGTGTTTACTTAAAACAAATGCAGCATTTAATCGTATTATGCTAATAACGTCTTGCACACATATAACAATTCGCTTCGTTCAAACGTATTGAACGAAGCGAATGAACATGTTTTTGCGAACGTTGCATCTAATTAGCGATTTAATAATATTCGGCCGTCAGAGGTTTAACTGTATTTTCAACCCGGAATATCAAAAAGATTTGCATGTTTAAATATAGCATTACATTTACGAGAAAAAAATGAGGAGTTCGTATTAAATATCCTTATTAGAAAAAGATATTGTAAGATATCTCTACGATGTTGTTATGATATTCTGAATGCCGTAAAACATCGTAAAGATATCGTAAGAATATTATAGAGCATCTTGTGCTAATAGGGATCGCAATGATCTTGCAGCAGTGTAATATTCCTGGAAAAACTCAAGTTTATATGATTGAGATATTAAAGCAATGAATGAATATACTTCTTAAATTAATTTTAATTGCATTTATTTTCTTAATTTGCTGCTTTATTTCCTTGAAGTTAGACAGCATCCAGTAAACACACCTAGGTATTTATAATATTAATAAAACAATGCGCAGTTTCCACTTATAGTGTACATTTTTTTCGACATTGTTTTAAATTTCACAATGACCCCACAGCGACGTTATATTTTAGTAAAATATCAAGTTTATATCTTTGAGATATTAAAGAAATTAATAAATATTCATCTCGGGTTAATTTTGATTTACTTTGTTTCTTGCTAATTTGTTCTATTGAATTTGGACAGCATCCAATTAACATTTTAGGAGATCTGGAGCATTTTCAAAATAATGCACGTTTAGTGTATATGTTTTTTGGACAATCCAAATCGTTTTGTATAATAAGGTTTTACAGGATTTATTAAATATAGTGATGATGCTCGAAGATGAAATATTTTGAACATATGCTTAAACAGCGTCTAAATAAAAGTGTTACAGAAGATAGAAATAAGATGGAATAGAGGTAAAAGATTTAACGCTTTTGTTCATACTCGAAGGTGAATCATTTTGACTATATGTCCAAACGGCGTCTAAACAAAAACGTTACAGCAGATTGAAATCAGACTGAATAGAGATAAAAGATTTAGCGCTTTTGGCCATGCTGATTTTAATACCGGCGGAACTTTCATTATACAGAATAAAAAAGAAATAATTTGCCGCATCCACAGGCAGTTTAAGTGGTATGAATACTAGCTTGGAGTATTTCTCCTGTCTAAACTGCAACTGTTCAATCAATTGTGCTAGCTTGTCAAGCTAACGATAAAGGTAGCGGTGTAATTAGCTGCCGTTAAACTATGGAATGAAGTTGCAGTTAGGAAACGCCGTAAATGTTGCACGGCCTAACTCAGAATTAATGTATGTGAAATGTATTTCAGCCTCAGGACAAGCTGTGACATTCAAAGATGGTCAAATAATAATTTGAATGCTGGGAAGGAAATATCAATACTGTGACCTCTGTATGAAACCTGGAGTCTATTTGACTCCTCGTTCCGATTAGTCGATTTGAAAGTATTCGGGTATTTTACGAACACAGAAACTGACGAAGAAAAGTTTTCATTTATTAAAATACTAACAGGTTTTAAATAAATTGTGTTTTTACAAACATATTTGAGTTTCGGTGGCAGTCAGTCCATCGTTGCAAGTCGTAACATAACGGAAACTCTTATTAACCGTTGACAAACGGGATTTTCCTGTTTGATTTGTTCGATTGATTTTTCTACTAATCTGTTAACAAACAAAACCATCTACCATCCAAAACATTCATTGGGATGCTTAATATCATAGTTTCTATGGTATTATTGTTCAAAGTGACACCAGCTGAACAGGACATGACAGACCCTACAAAATCTCGATGTACGCATCCGACTTTTTGTCAAGTGCATTGTCGGATATATATATGCAAACTACACAAGTGCTAACAAAGTACTTCACGCTCCTATCCGGTTCTGCTCCGATTCCTTTTTGACATCTAGAAAACGTATTAAGCAATACGGCTGCGAATGACTGGTTCGACACGGCTGCATCGGAGGCGGCATGTGTGCATTAACCAACTACACTGAAGAGCAAAAAAAAAATAGTACAGGCGTGCATATGAAAATAACGGAGATATGCAACCAATAATCGTAACCCGATGTGGTCGGCAACGCCTATATAAGACAACAGATGTCTGACAAATCTATTAGATCGGTTCCAGCTTCTGAAATGGCGTGTTTTCAAGATTTAAGTGACTTTGAACGTGGCGTTATAGTCGGCACACGAGAGATGGGACATAGCATCTCCGAAGTAGCGATGAAATTTGGATTTTCGCGACGACCATTTCACGAGTGTACCGAGAATATCGGGTATCCAGTAAAACATCCAAATTTCCGCCATCGGTGAGGCAGGAAAAAAGACCTTGAAAAAACTGGACCATTGACGTCAGACGCGAATCCTTAAATGAGACAGACGTACAATACTCCCTCAAATTGCTGCGGATTTCAATGATGGGCATCTACAAGTGTCAGCGTGCGAACTGTTTAACGAACCGTCATTAATATGGGCTCTCAGAGCCGAAGGCCCACTCGTGTAGCGTTGTTGACTGCTCTGCACAAAGCTTTACTCCTCTCCTGGGACCAACAATACTACCATTGGACTGTTGATGACTGGAAATACGGTGCCTGATCTGATGAGTCTCGTTTCCAATTGTATCGGGTGGATGGACATGTACTGGTATGGAGACAACCTCATGAATCCATGGAACCAACATGTCAACAGGGAACTGTTTAATCTGGTAGAGCCTCTGTGGTTTTTGCTATGGAGCGTTTGCAGTTGGCTTGATATGGGACCTCTGATACGTCTAGAGACGACTCTGACAGGGACAGGTGTGTAAGCATCCTGTCCGATCACCTACACTCATTCATCTCCATTGTGCATTCCGACGGATTGGGACAATTCCAGCAGGACAATGCGTCACCTCACGCGTCGAGAGTTGCTACCAAGTGGCTCCAGGAACACTCTTCTGACTTTAGACACTTCCATTGACCACCTAAATCCCCAGAGATGAACATTATTGAAGATATCCGGGATGCTTTGCTACATGCTGTTGAGAAGAGATCTCCACCACCTCGCACTCCTACGGATTTGTTGACTGCCCTGCAGGATTCATAGTGTGAATTTCCTCCAGGATACCTTCAGACACCAGTCGAGTCCATGCCACGTCGTTTTGCGTCACTTCTGCGTGATCGTGGGGACCCGACACGATATTAAGAAGGTGTACCAGTTTGGCTCTTCAGTGTACTATCAATGTACTTCATGCTGCTAATAAGTTGTCCAACATTTTGTCACTAATTACTTGTCGACAAAATTCGGAACAGGTCAATTGCGACACTCAGTCCTCCAGCGGGTTAAGTTTGGTATAGCTAAGAAAAGGGTTTCTTCCTTCCTATAGCGTTGAGATATCAATTGGAGTGGATTAGTGATGTTAGAATCAACTTCAATACACATTTCCAATACGGGGTTAAAGAATTCTAGCGCATTCTTATTCGATGTAGCAAGGTCGGCAAACTGCTGCAGTTTCGGTGTGTACATGTGGCTCCGAAGTAAAAGTGAAAGTGAAATAAAGCAACTAATAGTAATTTTCTATTTGTGAAAGATTCAAATTGAAATGAAAAAGAAATAAATTGATGAACTAGTAATTTTTGAAAAATGAATGAAACTGAAAATGAATAGAACAATAATATAGCTTTTCTATTTATGAAGGATACAATTTATATAGTAACGAATTCATTTGTTTTGTTAGTCTTGCGGAATTCCAAGCCGTTCAGACCAATGTATTGCAGGAAGTGCGGGCATGATTAACTGTCGTTCAACTCATATGCCAGCTTCAGCACAATTGCATAGTTTTGTTTCTAACAAAACACGTAAAGCTTAACTTTTTGTTCTCGGAACTTTCAGGTTAATAGGCTTTATATTCAATCGTTCTCCTACATAAATTCCCTTAAATGGACATTTCTGTGAAAAAATACTGACGTTAATTTCAAATCGTATTTTAAAGTGAAAAAGACTTGTTACTAACTAGTCGCTTCAGTTTTTAGTCGTTAAACTTCTGGAACATTTCTCACTGACTGGTGAAAACAGTTCTTTGAAAAAGACTGAAGTCAATTCGTGCTCACGTGATACACGACAAATGCTGTGCACAATTTAAATTAACCCTTAAAGGCCCAATTTTTAAAAAAATTGATTTAAAAATCCTTTTCGACTTTCATTTCTTGAATACGACATGGGAAAAATGCTTCTAAAAAATCTATTTTGTTTTAAGTATGGTTTACGTCTGAAAAACAGTTTGTTACCAATCGACAACACTGGGATTTATTGCAGAAAAAAAATTCATTGATAAAATTCTATAATATTAAACAGAGATGAATTTTAAGAGTTAATAATATGGATAAGGAATTTCCTGAAACATTGTAGAATAAAATATGGTATTCTCGAGCATGCAAACAAAGCAAAAACCAAGCAGCCTCAAGTGAAAAACGTCTATTAATTTTTTTTTTTAATAAGCACTCAGGCTGCCATCTTTATGTTGCAAACTGATTTAATAACATTTTCAGTACGTATCCTATTGGCAACAACAGGCATTTGTCTCATACTCAAGATTTTAGAAGGCAAAATTGGGTCTGTTGCTTAAAGGCAACAGTGGACATTAAACTCTATCAATACGGGACCGTCCCATACGTCTCTTCAAGCAAAAGACGATAGCCGTCCGAAACGTCCGAATGTCACTCTGAAATTTCCACCCCTTTCGTTAAGTGTGATTGATTTCGTACCAGCGGCGCTTATTTTCTTCGTAAAAGTGGCTCTCCCAGATGTGTGTGGGGAAGAAGGGCGTTTTTTGCAATTCGGACAATGCCAGCTGTCATTGTGGTTTTTGAGGGGGGGGGGGAGTAAATTTCCCTTATCTTCGATAGAGGAGCTCGGACGTTCTCGTATTTTGAGGTTCCTTTGTTTCAATGGCCTTAGGAATCAGAGGGTTAAGGGTTAAGAACATGCTGCGCATTATACAAGGGAAAAAAGTGTTTTAAAAGCACTGTGTAAGACAACATGAGATTAGATTATAGGTGATATGAACACGTGTACTAATTTTCATGATATGGTTGTATTATCTCGTGGATTGATTCATTACACTATCTTAGAGAATGGTGAATTTTTATATAAGAAAAGGTATGGTAGAGAAAGGAAATGAACCCAATAGAATTCAGAGTAGAATGTTATGAAATTGTCAGGCGGGAAGGAGCCCTAATAGGACTTGTAGGCTATTCACCAAACACGTACATACATAAAGTCCTCGACAGACGGAATAAAGCTCAGTTTATTGAAATGGTTTTTCCCGTTAGGTAAAATGAACTTCGCGTTTTGTTCGTAAAGTCTTCTTTTGGTGCAAAGAATGTTCATTGAAGATAATGAGGAAATAGTATAATTTGGAGCACTTTAGCTTCCGAACACGCCTACAACCACGAAGCAGAATAACACGAATGCAAATATGAAATAGTATTTAATTTTTTAGAAAGAAAATGTTTTTGCCATCAAATCATATTACATTATAATTTGTGATAAAGTGGTTATTTCCCTTAACATAAATGCTCTACATTAAAATAGACATAGTGATATAAGAACATGACATCATATGGCTGTATTTTCTGCAAAGATTATCTTCTATAAAAAATTGCCTTTTAATTTTTTTATCTCTCTGTAATGTGGTTACTTGCCCTTGTTTTATTTATATATATTTGTAAATATATAAATTTTCAAAAAATTTCGTAGAATTTTAAGTACAATAAACTACTAGGATGGATCCAAATAAAAAGGTTACAAGGGTAATAAAAAATTATTTATTAGCATTAAACAAAAAATTCAAAAGGGAATTAAGAGGCATACTTGCCGATCACTTTTCCACATAATCATCAAATCTATTGAGGCATTTATCTGAACGCAGGACCAACTTGCTTAACCTGGGTTGATAGGAATGACGTCCCAACCCATCGAGCCAGTTCTCGGCAGCTGTTTTCACATCACTGCCTGAAGAGAACCTTGTTCCAGATAGGTGTTCCTTCAATTTTTGAAAAGGAAAATATAGCTAGGCCGAAGCCTTTCGACGCAAACGCCTTGGCACGTTGGGTCATGGTGTCATCCTCTTTCATGACAATACTCATATTGCTCACAAAACTCAAGAATTGCTTCAAAAGTTCAAGTGGTAAGTCTCAGGCCATCCCCCATATGCCCAGATTTGACACCCAGTCTGGGTTCCAAACACTTATCTGGAACAAGGTTCTCTTCAAAAAGTGATGTGAAAACAGCTTCCGAGAACTGGTTCAATGGGTTGGGAAGTCATTTCTACCAAGCCAGGTTAAACAAGCTGGTCCTGCATTTATATAAATGCTAAATAGATTTGGTGATTATGTGGAAAAGTGATCGGCAAGTAGGGCTCTTAGTTTCCTTTTGTATTATCTGTCTATTTTAATGAATATCTTTTATTACCCTTGCAAACTTTTTTTTTTGTATCCATCCGCGTATTAGTAATCTGGAAGGTATCAGACCACAGGTCTGACTAATAGATTAGCGAAAGCGCTGCATTAGTAGAAGTTCTTTTTAAAAAAACGCACTTTAATAGAAAAATCTAAGTTCATTAAGCAAAATATTTCAAAATGTACCAAATTACACAGAATTAACATATGTATAATACATATTACAAAATATAAAAATCCTATCGTTCACGCCGTGCTAAGGTCACTGAAATCCGCGTGCAGTGACTTGTTTTTTCCCTTTAAATACCCCCCCCCCACTCTCCCTCCTGAAAATGCCGGAGTATATAAGGTGCCGGATGGGAACACTGCTGTACAATTGCTAGTTAACTGTGTATATATAATATAAGATGCAGCAGGAACGCCAAAAAGCAAGAAGACTGATTTCATACAAATTTAAAAGCATCAGACAAATTCTTTTATCCATGTCTTTCTTTAAGCATAGAAAATAATTCTTATAATATTTTATATCATTTTATATTTGTATTTTTACATGAAACCTTTTAAATTATCGGAAAGTCATGCGTTGAATGTAAATACCAGCACTTCTATCTAATGTCGACAGAAGCAAATTAATAAAGCTTACATAATAATGGTTTACGCATAGAAATTTCCATTTAAATTGATTGAAACGAAAAAAAAAAATCTCCAGCAAAATAAATACATTGTCAAACATTTCGATGTAACATCTATTAAACTCTTCATATTTAATATTTAGGACATTTCAAATTTCATTACATAACAAAATTCTTTCCCCGTAATATTTCGCACAATTTTGAAAGGAACTGTTAACGGTAATTACAGTGCATCATTAAAAACACATTTCTACCTAACTATTCCGCCTGATTTTCGCTTATTCATCGGATAATTATCTCTAGCACAAACAACACACCAGCTTATTACCTTAAGCTCAAAAGAATATACTCTTAAAGTGAGATAAAAAAATAATAAAAAACTTTATATTCTATACACAAAATTCGATTTCTTATCTTTTACGTTCTTTCAATATTTAGGCTAGCTTAATATTCGCTCAAATATAAGCAAGCTAAAAACGTGTCTTATAAATAATGATTTTTTAATACTTCTACTTAAAGTAACAAGCAAAATGCAATATCGAATTTTTCCGCCATTTTGACAAAATTAGCACTATGTGTTCCAAGGGACGATTTTTTTTCCCGCCATTCTTTCTAATACTTCCACAATTTATTCCTTGTTTAAGCATACTGTATAATACGACATGTGTTCCCCGTTAGATCGATAAAACATATCTCAAGATATGGGAAACATTTTGCTTCGTTTTTTCTTATTATTTGTTTCTTATCTGGGATAAAGAGTGTCTCGCCTGAACTGATTAACGTTAGCCATTAGCGAATTCCGATAGCAGTGCAGTTGAGCGGATAGGAAAAAGTTGACCGATATTGCGCCATTGCGATGGATTTCCCGCAGTGCCATCTGTTGGCAGTTTTTTGCCTAAATTGTCTCGAAGTTCTTTTTTTATTTTTTCATTGAGACTTCATAAGGATCGATTCTTTTAACGCTTCAACTAGCTCGAAAGGTTACTTACAACAAAAGATAAGATAGAAAAGAGTACAAAAGAAATCCCTTTTTTCATTCTAAAGAATGTTTGAAACAAGAAAGGCAAATTATGCAGCATCTTTGTGAGCAAGCACGAGTTCAGTTTATTGAAATAAAAAAAGACTGATTGCCGCTTGCTGTTATAGTTAAATGAAAATAAAAGGAACGAAAACTAATGTTCATAATCCTTTAAGTAAGCTAAGTAAGTATGGATTAGTTATGTATTCTCTGTAGCTACTTTGTGCTTTAATTGCTACTTTAATTTGCAGACATTAAAGTGATCGATTGGATTAAAGTATTAAATCTTCCGTATCAGGACAGGAGAACAGATAGAGCTTTAAAAATTTGAGATGAATTTTGTTTCACAGCATTCATTTGTATACTCTTTGCAGTTTTATATATAACACATAATAACGTTAGTTGTTTATTTTTGTAATTCCACCATGTATAGCTTTACTGAGAGAAAAAATGAACTCTTAAAAAATAACTTATAAAAAAAACTTAAAACTTAAAAAAACTAAAAAAAAAAAAAAAACTATTAACTTAAAAAAAAGGAAAAACTTATTAACTGATCAGTTAATAAAAAAATTTAATAAACTTATAACTTAAACTTATAGAAATAAATAAAAACTAAAAAATAACTTACTAAAAACTTATTAAAAAATAAACTTATTTTTCAAAATTTATTTGTGATGACTATGATGGACAATTATGAAAGTAGTTAACTTGCTTCTACATAAGGAATTTTTGCATCGAACTGAAAAATACTTGGATCATTCCTTTGGGTTTAAATGCATCAACATTTTATTTTACGCTTTAATATTCAAAGCCGGATGTATTTAAGAATAAATTTTTACAAAACCTCCACGAATAAACGCACATTCAGAAATAATGTGAAATTGTCTGGTATTATAAAAATAAGAAAATAAATGAAATAACTTTGGTCTATATTTTTCATCTATCTTTGGTCTATTAATAACCTCTACTAATAATAAAGGAGAATGTGTGTGTGTTGGCGCTCTACAGGATATACCGCTTGACTTGGAGCTATGAAATTTGGCACGAACATTTTTTGGATGGTGAGAATGTGCAGCTCGGAGCCGGATTTTTTAAAATTTAAATCAGAATTTTAAGTAATTAAAAATTAAGCGAAATTTTGGCGTTTTTCCTTAATACCTTCCATAAATATTAAAGCATAAAAATCATTTTTAAGTCATCTGAAAGTGTAAAAGATTACCTTTTCAATGATATCAATTAAGTTACCTTGTAATTTTTCTCTAATTTTAACAACCTTTTAAAAATATTTTTTCCATAATTTAAAACAATATTTTTCATTGTTGCAACGCATTTCAAACCTTTTTCATTGTTTAAAGAAATGTTTAGTTGCGTGTTTCTCTTTCATTGTTGAAAGCTAAGAAAAGATCTAATTGGATTTTACGTTCTTCTTTTATTTGATAAATTTTTCTGTGAAATCTGTAAAGGAAGTCATCAAGATAGTAAGTATATAATGAAATAATCCAGTAAACTGAAAGATTATCGTTGCTATGATTTAATTCTTTTTATCACCGTATTTTAAGTCAATAAGCATGCTGCTAGACGTAAAATGTGCCGCGCCAATTTAATATTGAAAGCAAATGCGTATTTTACGCTAATGTAGACAAGGAACAGAACAAGTGCAAGACTACGAAAAGAACGCTTAATAATTTACGCTTTCTTTCCATTTAACAAAATGTCTATAGCAATTTGAAGTTTAAAACTACTTTGCTAAGGGAACCATGAATATAAAATTTTGCATAAAAGATTCAGTTGAAATTTTATTTCCTGCGAACAAGCTGGTTGCCGAAGACGGCTAGTTATTAATAAGCAAACGAATATTGTTCAAACTCAATCTAATGTAAAAAATTAATTCACACGTTATATACGTCAAATACCCCATGGCAATTTCGTGTGAGAATCCATCGCGTATCCTGCAGGAGCAAAAACCGATGTGTCGTCACAGGACGTTGTATGAACCACGAGCAGTGCGTCTGATGACATGCGCATTTATGTTTCTTGTGTGATTTTGACGTAAGATAAATTGACTCCATTATTTTATTTCAGTAATTCCATTTGTGCCCCAAATAAATATTTTGAGTCTGGAAGATAATTAATATGGAGCAATCTAATTTCTGTTGCTGAAATTCTTGTCAATCTTCTTACTACTTAGAAAAAGTATATATGGTTTGTTAATTCTTTTATTTTCCGCAAATTATTTAAGATTTCGCAAAATAACCAATATCCTGCAGTTATATCTTTTATTTAGGGAAGATCGGGGTCAGTTGTTACACGTGGCACGTTGTTATATTCAAATTTTAAACTAACAACAGGTAGAAAATCCCTCTTCTCATTCTATATGGTAGCCTTCATTCATGTGTCTTCATCACCGAATATTGGAGTGCCTACAGTCAATAGCAGATAATTCTTTTGGTAATGTTGACTTTGTGTCTGTCAGTAATTTTGCTTTTAAATTTTAATTTTTGATTTGCGACGGAACCCTTGGAGATACCTGTGTAGCGTCTGCACCACGAGAAATCCTAAATTTCAGGTAAGTAAAAAATATTTAAAAGTTATATATAATTGTAGCTTACCACTCACACGTATCAAGATGCAAAATAGCATCGCATGGGTTGACTTGTTAAAATTTCGTTGGGGCTGCTCGTTATAGTGCAACAATTCACTCCGAGTAAGTTTTAACTGTATAGAATATGTTTTATTTTTGAAGTTGATTTGAAGAACTATAAAATATAGGCAAGTGGGGATGAAACGCCTTAGGAAACATTTCTGGAGGCAGCAATAGTAGTGATGAAAGGCGTTCATTGCAAAAGGAGGCTGGTAAATATGGAATTAATTTCATGACACTCCAGATATACTGCAGTAAAATGAAAACTGCTAGTGACGGTAAGTTATATTTCTTATCAATAATAAGTCAGTTAATTTCAGCGTAATTAAATAAAATTAATTAAATAATCAAACAATGTAAAAAAAATTGACAAATTTTTAAAGATATTTCTTGGAGATTCTGCGTGCAAGTAAGTGTGCCGTAAGTGCGGGAAGGTTACCGATGTGGCGGTAAAAGGTGCGAGTTGGTACCGGGTATAATGGATCAAATGTAAAGTGATGGCCGTGGCATAAGGTTCCAGCTACAATCAACACAGTTCTTCACACTGTCTTTGACACTAAAGCCTTGAATACGTCTCTTAAGTAGTGACACTCTTTTCCCCATCGACTTCGTGCCGTTTTCGATTTTGATTGGACGTTGCCAGTCACATGGGTAAACAGCCTCCATTTTGGTGCTTCACTTGAATGTGTGTATTAAACTTGTTAGTATTTTTGTCATTCACAGAATGCACTTTTTAATTAAAAAGAAAAATCGAGCTTTAGAGATAAGGAAGGTGAAAAATTCTAGCAAGAGCATTGGCATGAGGATTGCTGCTTCAGAGATAAAATAAATTATTTTATATAAAGCCATCAATTCAAGACCTAGTATTAAAAAAATTAAATTTGAGTATATATAATTGAGTATTCTAATAAATACATAGTTCTGCGTTGTGGTTTAAGGAATAAAATCTCTAAATAACAGTAATTATTGTTATTTAAGCATCCTTTATTTAAATTATGATATAGATAATTGAAAAGTAAGTATTAAAACAAGCAGAAAATCCTCTTGTGAGTAATTATTTTTAACGGATTTATGAATTATTCATATATATATCTTCAATTATATATATTTTTAAGTATATGTAAAAAGAACTTGCATGTATTAATTGATTTGGATCTCTGACTTGAACAGTTTAAGTTAACATATATGTTTGTATCAAATACTATACTCAAATAAATTTGAATTAAAAAATCCGATTTTTTTTATTTAAAAAATATCATGATTTTTATCAACCCTGGTTTGGAGTAATTTATAGCTTAGAAAGTCTTAGCAAAAAAATTGAATAAAATTATTCTTCAAAATGATCGAGAATTATTTCAAAAGACGCATTTACTAGTGTGTGTTTTAATATTAAAATAAGTTATTATTTAAGGTAAAAATGATTTTTATATGCATATCATTAGGTATTTAAGTTATATTTAGGAATCTGTAAACATTTATTAATAAAAATCCACATTCAATAAACGAAACTCCGTATTTCTCAATAGCAGACTTAGGGAGAGAGTGGTGGTTAGCCACAAAATGGCGGACGATTGAACGTGTCGCTACTTAAGAGACGAATTCAGGGCTTTATTTGACACCACTTCCTTCAGAAGGGTTACTTCATGGTAACACAGTGCAAACAACACAGGAATAAAAACGCAGATTTAGAATGATAACGTATTTAATAGAACAACAATTAAGTTAAAATATAAATTAAACTACTGCATCATATGACCATGCGCGAGGTGATATGATAACAAAAAGTAAGGGAATGATCGGGTGGAACATAGCCTTTAAATACTGCAGCAGTTTCCTCGCTATTGGTCACGAGATGACATCACTGAAAAAGGGCGGGTTAAATACACATGCAAATACAGCACAGTGGCGATGATGCCACATAAGATTAATGAGCCCTTTCTTGTTTCAAATCCATAAGGATTGTACCTAGCGTTTATTATACAAAAAACCTCTGCAGATCTTCACAGATGAACAGGAGACGGAACTTCAACAGTATATAGACAGTGCTTTGAAGCTGTATTACGGCCTTTCTATTAAGAAAGTTAAATCATTGGCATATCAGTATGCAGTTAAAAATCTATTAAAATCTTAGTGGGCTGGAGTAAATGTAAATGTGCTCCAAGTGACTGGCTGTCAACTTTTATAAAGCATAAGAAGTCTGTTTTTTTCCGCACCCCGCAGGCGACTAGCCTGAATACAGTCACGAATTTCAATAGAAATAATGTTGTAACTTTCTTCACCAATTTTGACAGTGTTTACAGTAGATTAAAACATTGGTGTCAAAGTACCTTACACGTTAGCGAGACTTGGGGTGACAACGGTTGAAATGGCAAGGAAGACAATTGCCAGGAAAGGTACAAAACAGGTTAGAGTCTTGACAACTGTCGAGAGAGGCAGTTTAGTAACCATGGCTCTTGCTGTTAAAGCTAATGGCGGTTCAATTTCTCCTTTTTTGTTTTTGCTAGGAAAATCTTTAAACAAAACTTCCGTTTAAACTCAGCTCAACGAAGTTCAGGTGATTCAAATAAATATGGATGGATAACTGGGCAGGATTTTCAGAGCTTCATCTGATATTTTATAAAACATACCAAAGAGAGGCCTGTCCTGCTTTTCTTGGAGAATCATTACCCTCATCTCGACTTACGAATATTGAACTTGGCCAAAGAAAATGGAGTGAATCTTTTGTCTTTTCAAATTATATATTTGTAAAAACTGTATTCAGATTATGATAATGGCGATAACTCATCAAAATAACTTATAAAATTGAGTGAATTTATGAAGAAAAGAGAACATAAACCTATCGTTATTCTATAGATTATGAAATAATAACATACTAAAAACAAAAAGATACTATATTTGTTTTTATTGATTAACATATTTCATATAACAATTAACCCCATCTAGTGTAACAATAAACCCCATTGTGGGGTAAGTTTTTACAATATGCATATATGTATAAAACTTTTAATGTCCTTGAATTATCTTTATCTAATCGTTTTAAAAAATATGTCATATATTTTTAATAATCAGAGTCAAGTTTAAAGTGCGCTTCTTAAAAATACTTGTAATAGTTTCTTTTAGCTATCCCCGGTCTCCTGTATAAGGTTTTGCAACATCTTTTTAAGAACTGATAGGTTTGTATACAACCGACAACCCTAAAAATATTTAGGTTTTGACATACAAAATAAATTGATAAAAGTAAGAATGCAATGAAGAAAAGCAGTTTATAAGTAATTCAAACTCTGATAAAATATTCAAAACAGAAGCACCACTAAGCATATATAAAAGGAATAATTTAGAAATAGCTGCAATAACGTTTTGCAACGACTTACTATTCCTGAAAAATCCACTATTTCCTAAACTTTTATCAAACATTATGCATTGATATAATGCTCTAAGCATTTCCTCCTATTCACTGAACTTCGCATTCACTTAAAGCATAAGTTTTAACATTTACTAAACAATTTCCCTTAAAACGTTTTCCGAAAGTATGTCTCCTAGGGATTCATCCTGTCCACTGCCTGATATTAATAATGTAGATGATTCAAGTTATCCTTCCCTTTCGGATTCTCTGACTAAATTATTGGTAGTTATCATAGTTATCGCCATTTAAACCTTCATAAACTGCTGCTGAGAATTTAACACGCTCCTAAGATTATTTAGGGTCTAATTTACGATTGAGCTTAATCGGACTTGACTTGATGCAACAGAAGAATTTGAGAGGCATTACGTTGTGTTTGTAATTTCTTTATAATATCTGTTGTGATATAAGACTATATGGGACAGTAAAAATAGTTTTAAAATGTGTTAATAAGCTAATTAACTTATTCAACGTTAATTAACAACATTATTTAACATGAAATATTTCTTTCAATAAAGTTAAATAAGTAATAATTTCTTCAATTAAGATAATTTTTAGAGCATTATATGGACAAAAAATCTTTAATTACTTTCATTCCAAGATTTTTCTGGTGTAATAATAAAACTGGAAAATGCTTCATATCAAATGCCAAATGTTCATGATCAGTTATTCAAGAGGAGATATTGAGATTTTCAGATTGAAGCATTGTTTACTTTTTTAATGACTGAATATTTGAAAGTAGTTTCGGGTGTGTCAAAAATACTATGTGGTTGGAGGCAAGTTTTCATAATACTCTTCATACATGAAAAAAATCTTTTACCGCTTCAAAATTAAATAGTGTTTACTTTTGAAAACATTCCAAACTAGAACATGATACCAAATGTGTAAAAGTTTATAGCACAGATGCGAACTTTTATAATGTTTGATTAAGCTTTAATTACTACTAGCCTCCTTCGGCTACCAGCTTCTTCGTCGAGAATATTATTTCAGTTGAATCTTGCATCATTTTATATTCATGGTCCTTTTAAACTTCAGATTGCTGTAGATATTTAACCCATGTTTTTATTAGTGACCTTGTACTTGTTCAATTCTTTGTCTATATAAATGTCCATAATGAGTCAAATAACTGTAACCTCTAATTCCACGTTGTCGGCACTATTTTCACTTTCTTATTCCTCTTGTAAAATATGCATTTGATTTCAATATAAAAATGACGAGCACATCTTATGGCCAGCGGCATGTTAGCTAGATTAAAACATGTTGAAAAAAGAATGAAAAAATAACAACCATAACGCTTCAGTTTATGTTTCTTAATATAAGCAAAGTAATACCTCGGAGAGATTTTCTTACAGATTTAACAAAAATTTTAATGAAATAAAATATGAAAGCAAAATGTGTTAGGATATCATCTCAGATTACAACAATGAAAAAAAAAGCAATTAAATATTTATTTCAACAATGAAAACGGTTTGAGTTGCGTTGCAACAATGAAACTTATTGTTGTAAATTATGACAAAAATATTTTAAAAAATTTATTAAAATTCAAGAAAACATTGTACCACACTTACTTAACTGATAGCATTGAAAAGGTGATGTTTTTCTCTTTCACACGGTATAAAAATGATTTTCGTGCTGTAATGTTTACGGAAGTTATTAAGAAAAAACAGCAAAATTTCGCTTAATTTTGAATTAATTAAAATTCTAATTAAAACACACACACAGACACTCATTATCCTTTATTATTGGTAGAGACGATTAACGTGCTGTTTTAAAGCTACATGAGAACTATTTTAAGAAGTACCTCGCTATTTTGATTCATTGACAGCCGACGACTACGACTCCTAAGCCGCTACACTCCTCACCAAACTTTGGCATAAAACAGCAGTAGCACACTTAGCCTTGGCTAATATAACGTGAATCAAGCTAGCGTACTCCACCAACTTTTGGCAGAGCCGTGTCTCCAGAGAACCTCTGATCGCGAGTCTGAAGCTGCGCTCCTACGTCACCGAGGCCTCCTTGAAAGTCCTATAGAAACGGGCTGCAGGACAGATGAGGACAGAAAAAGTTGTACTGTAAGGAGTGTATTTCTTCTTTATTTATGCGATTTTTTTAAATTTAATAACAAGAAAATATTTTTAAGATAATTAAATGTTTATTTTATATTTACATTTTGATTAATTATAAATTTTTAATTGATTAATTGTTTTGGGAGTATTATACTCATCTTAAGAGGAAGAATAAAATACAACGACTATTTAAAAGTTCTTGGCATTCGAAGATTCTGAAGATGGTGTGAAAATCGATGAGACATATTATTACATATATTACATCAATATTATTATTACATATATTATTACTTCCGACAAATTACAACTACTATCCAAACGCAAACCGTTTTTGATTGCTCCATTTTTTTTTTGAATTTATGTCTCGTTTTAAAACGATAACTATTTGACTTCGCTGGCGAATAAAAATAAGCGTAATGTGTCAAGAAATTCCTCATATTCCATTCCTACAACTTCTGACTTTCATATTGAAGAATGCAATTTATATAATTTTTGGTTATATCTAGAAATACAGATGGTGTACAAAATAAAACATTCAATTACGAAAAAGTGTTCTGTATTTAACATTAAAAATACAGTGCCCCCTCCCCCAAGCGGTGCAAAAAATTCCTACATAGTGACTGTGAAAGAAAAGCTGTCAACCTCTCAAGAGCTGTATTAGGTGTTGCATGCGCCTATCCTATTCTGTAGAAGACATTACAAAGTCAGGCCTGACAGATTTTCAAAGAAACATTATTGTTGGGGCACTTTTAGCTGGATGCTTGTTGACGGAAACCGCAAACATTTTCGAATGTGTAAGGACGAAACACATATCAAAGTAATAAGAACAGAAGAGTGATGACATACAGTACAACGAACATGAGCAATCGTTATCAAAGTCAGCATCCGAAGTGAAGGCTCATCGCCTGAACGTCCTTTCAACTAAAGCCATCAAAAGTTACACCATGTTGTGAACTTTCATGACAGAGTGACAGTTCGTAAGCAGTAAGTAAGTGACGCCATGTAATGCAGTCACTCATCTCCAGGGAAGTTGGGCTCAACTACTCTGGGACGCACAGCAGTCGCAAGAAGTTATTTCTCCAATGAAATAAAATTCATCTTATTTCAGACCACCGGGTTTGTCTAGGTCTGCGAACACCTAGAGAAGTATTTACTCCTGATTGCCTCTTGCAAACGGTTAATCTTGGAGGTGACTTCCTGTTTGACTCTGGTGGGATATTTTGACATAGTCTTAACCCACTTTTTACATTACATTGGAATATCAGAACTGATTTTCCATCTGGGCATCCTAGGGAATTAAGTCTAACCTTTCATACATACTCTACACCGTGGAGAACCCCCGCTGTTTCAAGAAGACAACGCTCTTATCCACACTGTTAGATGTGATCGGTATGGTTAAGAGAGCATGAAAAGGAAAATGGATATATCGTCAGACTTTCTGAATCTCCTGAATTGAACGTCAATAAAAATTTTGGGGGATATACAAAGTCTAAATTTGATTCTTGTATACGAATTTCATTCATATTTTTATAATTAGAGAATACTTGGCAGAAGTTGTCTTTTTTCCCTCTTAAACGTTTTATTTGAACTCTAGCCATCGCCGCACATTGTATACAATTTATAATTCACTCTAAGGGTTATTAACTAGCCTATTCATAAAGTTTTTTTCTTATTTCTTACTTGTTTCGTCTTTAAGTCGAAATCCTACCATACAAGAGTTGATGAATTCTTTCAAAGATTTACAGTTCGACCATTGTGTAGTTTGTTTGAAGATCGGAGAAAGCGCTTTCTTAGATAACCATAGTTAAATAATAAAGCTATCAAACATAGACAGGCCATTACATAAATGAATGAAAGGAATTATCGTAGAAAAATGATACTTATAAATGTTGTTTAGCCTACTATGAGAACAGTATAAAAACAACTTTACTTCAACAATGTGCTATTTTTCTAGCATTTTATAATTTCTATTTCCCTATCAACCTTTTTTTTCATATTTTTTTATTTCTAACAATAACGTAATAACAATTTTTTCACAATTTCTATTTCTAACAAACTATTTCCATTCTCTCTGAATAGAAACAAGAATTCTTTATTATTTACTTATTAAATTATCCAAAAAATATTTTATCCTAATCTAGTCGGCAATCCTTGTGGCAAGTGCTCTTGAAAATAGTTAAAACAACTTATGAAAAGTTATTTGAATTCTATTTTTTGGACTATAATTTGATAAATAGATTCCATCAACGTCTATTTTAATAAATTTACGATATTCCTTCCAAGAAACTTTCTAAAGAATTGAGTACAACACTTTATAACATTTTTCCTGGCGGCCTTCAATGTTATATCTTAATATTCTCTGAATTATTTAGAAAACGGAATACACTATACAAATACAATTTATTTATAGCTCACTTACCCTTTATAATTTATTTTATACCTCCGTGCCTATCATAGTTTTTAGCTTATAATTCGTTGATATTCGGCGCCTGTTTGAGCTTGTTTAATTTGGGCGCTCGATACCATTATCTTTATCTACTCTCTTAGTTGCTCCATTTTGGCTTCTTTGAGGACATGGGGAGGTTTCTGGTTACTTTAAACGGAATTTAAGATACTAAAAATTCTCATCTGTTAATTTTATCTTCAGATACGGCGATCTTTACAACTGCTTTTGAGATACAAATATTTCCATTACACAAATTACTTGGAACACATGATGCTACTAAAAAGATTCTGTCCATGAAACATTGATATTGAAAATATAATGATACTGTCGAAAGTGATCATCTTCCAATAAGAGAGTATCATCAGAATATCTGTTAGGAAATTCTAATGAAAATTAAAGTTAAAAGAGTATGTTAAAACAATAAATTTAAAACACGACACTAATTATTCTTCACAGAATTCATTAATTTCTATTTATTGACTAATAAATCTCACACGCTGTAGTTTGTTACTAAACCAACCTTCGCTTGTAAAATTCAATTCATCAAGTGAATTAAATGTATAAATATACTAAGAGGATGGGAAGTCAGACACCAGGTGGCTTAGTACAAGATTCCTCACGCAAACTTAACACATTACAACTTAGTCTATAGAATTAAAAATAACTTCATATGTAGAGAGAGGTTACATTTAAGCTTTATATATTTTTAATAGTTTTTTGTAACTTTTGGGCTTGAACTAAACGCACTCAATAAGAATTTTCTAAAAGCCTGAACTGGAACATAATGTTAAGGGCAATTTTTTTGACATTTACAGTGTTTTCTCTAGATTTACTTTTTATACGACAAAGTAAAAATGTTAAGAAATTTTATAAAATACGCGAAGATTATTCAAGTATTGAAATTGTTTATAAGGCTTGGTATGTAATATCTAAAATTCTTAGAATGTAATTATTTTAGACAATTCATTTAAAATGTTTGCAATCGTTGTTTAGTGATTTATAATTTATTCTAGAAATAGAAAAAAAAAACCGAAGGCTTTTGTATAATATTTTATTTATCAATATCTTGCAGCGGTTCAAATAACTTGTCAAAAATATTAAAGCATGAAGACAGTTTTAAACGAGACAATTTATTAAATAGTTAATTTTCATATTTATTAAAGACATGGAAACGTTTTAATTCCGAGTTACGCCAGGGTATATCAGCTAGCATTGATTAAAAACGAAAACAAAAACAAACTATAAAATTTCCTTTCAAATGATAAAAATAAGACTTTTTATTTATATGTAAATATGTTGTTGGAATAGCACAATTTTTTTTTTCATTTTTCCATTAATAGTATTTTTTAATAAAATTTTGCTAAATGGAAACCAACTATAGTACCTTTTTTTACTTATGACCAAGCCTTATGATCTTTTTTTACTTTTGATCAAGTACACGGAACAAAATTAAATAGAATAAATAACTGGTAATTATTCATTTTAATTGAATTAAAATGTAAGAGTTTTATGATAATGAAATATAAAAAAATAAATGATTTCAATTAAAATGATACAAAGACCAATGAAGAAGGAAAATTAAATGACAACATAAACATTTATCTTCTTCTTTTTTGTCTGAACATGCACAAGTCTCATTCTTTATTTTTCATATTGCCAATCAGAGGATAAATTTATACTTTCATTAGCTTTATACCTATTGGCAATTTTTCCTTTCATTCTTTAAAGGATCTTTTTTCATACGTTTTTTCCTTAATCTTATACCAAACTTCTAGCAAGTTGATATTAAAATTGAAAAAGTTATTTTCTATCGTTGACACATGATTACTTCTCTGATTCAAACTACGAAGAAGAGCGTAACGAAAACATTTCCTTCCTTATTCCTGTTATCACTTTTTCTTTCAATCTTTAAATAACATTTTTCCATGATTTTTTCTCAGCTACGACCAAACTTGACACAAATTGAAATCAAAGGTGGCAAAGTTGTTGCTTAAGACTTTTTTTTCTATTGGCACAAGGTTATTTCTCCGATCCTACATTCCTAATGAAATGCTACGAAGAAGAACATAAAGAACACATTCCCTTCCTTATCCCTTCGAAATCTACTCCTCCAAGAAAATTCTCGGGCTATTTGTCACATTTAGGCCATATTCCGTCAGGACCCGAAACAGTTTTCTTTGAAAGATGTGCCAAAATTCGCCTCTAAAGCATGATAAATTTCTTGCCATCCTTGAAAATAAAATGCTCGCCTGTGCAGTGTGAAGCCACCAAGTGTGTGTAAGTGCGCATATATATATAAACACACCCCTCACAAAGGAGAATACGAAGGACTAGAAAATGCACTAGGAAGAGATAAGAGAGCTAAAACAAAAGGGAAAACTTCGGGGGGAAATATATCACGTTTACAGCCGTTGTAAACAAAGGAAGCTTTCCTTTACAGCTGAGATCCAGGACTTGTTTTCGGCAAGTACAATATAGGCCTTTGCTTCGATAGCGGTAACTTTTCTATATACGTGTTCTTCTTTCCGGGGAAAAGTAAAATGGTTCTAAATCTTCCTTTAGGATGGGATGAGTTGTTGTAAGGAGGCCTTGTTAAATAGCACTCGGCAAAGAGATATTGGGATATTCTGTGTTTACAGAATACCTAATGTGAGTTTTGGTCTTGTTATGTGTGATCTGTCAGTTTGGCCTTCGTGAATAAAACTAGTGCAAATAAGGACCTAAGAACAACTTTAGTTGAAGAGATAAGACTTGAAAGCTAATTTACCATTATAATTTGGAGCAACATTACTAAACATGTATATTACGGCGTACATATGACACTTTATAAAGTGGTTTATTATACTGTATTTTGCTTTTAAAGATTTTTAAGAAATAGTAAAAGTTGGCTAAAGAGTTTTTAATTCAGTGCTGACTTCATTCATAAACGCGCAGCGTTGCAAAAAGAAACAAAAAGGGCCTTTTGAAATAAACAGAAATTTTAACATTTAATGCGATGATAAATTTTCTACATTTTAACAGCATAAAAGACGTCATTTGTGAAAAGATAAATAAAGAAACATTTAAATAATATGCAGAACTTTAAATAATGAACATTAGATACTTTCTTCTCGTCATAATTTAAGAGAAATGTTTAAAAAATAATGCCGTAGCGAACGACAGCAAAGAGAATAGGGACAAGAAGAAATTGAATAAGTGCCAATTTCTAAATTTCCGTTTGTTTACGGTTATTCAGTCTATTAGTATTATTCAGTTTTTAGAGTTGGTCTGATAACCCTTCAACCCTAATACGAATATAAAAAGAAACACCATTTTTATCTGTTATTCATAATTTTATCATTTGTACTAAGCAGTGTTGAGCACCGATTTGAGATGCAGCTAGAAGTGCTGTTTCAACTTGAGTTCCGTGGAAGGGAAACAAATTATCAATACAAAATTGCCGTAATATGATTTCACGAACAAAGGCATTTTTTAAAATTATATATTATGATTGGAACTTCAATGAGGAAATGTGTATAAATATTACAGACAATTAATTTTTCAAACTATTTCATGAGGTGTTGCATATCTGCAGCCCTCTTGGATCAGAAACTTCTGCCATAGATTTGGTGCTCTTTCCATAATTAATGGAAATATATTACAAGATGTAGTAATCCAGTTTTACCCAACGAATATCTTATTCATATATGCATCGACAAAAACCATATTGTTTCAATCTACGTAAATAACAAGATGAGGGAGATAGACAATACACATTACATACTTCCCACGCACAAAAAAAACAAATGAACCAATGTTAATTTAGAAAATGAATAATGAAATGTTAATTTAAGATTTTTGGACAGAAGTTTCTTGCTTTACTAGATGACGATGGTTCAGTTTGAGCTTGGGATTGATTGAGTACTCGCTAAAATTTTCAAACTGGGTAACAATTTTTAAATATACCAACAAATGATTCAAAATTTGAGTTTAACAGTTGCAACTTCTTATTTGTATATATTGTTACGAAATTGTAAAGTTGTTTCACTGACATGATAATCTTGGTGACTATTTGTGCGACTTGGTGGCACAGTTAGAGACATTGGCGACAAAACGAAACTTCTAGAAAATTCCTGAACTGTGCTCCTATCTCTTCTAGGAGCGGGAAATATCAAGAACCTTCTAGAGATAACTATGTGACGTCACTTCCTGTTGGAAAAGGAATAAAGAGCAACCTCTGAAACCAAGAGAGAATCAGTTGGAGTTTGGTCAGCAGTAAAGCTGGTGAACTGAAAAAATGAGCGCGATTAAAAGTGATGTGATTGAGATTTATTAGTAATCTGAGTTGTTAATTTATATAAGGGCTATTTAGTTTTATTACTACTTAGTATTGTTCTAAAATCTTCGGAAAAAAGAGTCATTTATTTTTTTAAATTTTCCTGCTTGTTAATCTGCATTCACGTACATCCACCAGACGATTTTTGTAACAATATGCTATGGTCAATGCCTATTATTCAGGATAACCTGATTTTTTACTTTAGACTTAACATGTATAATGAACTAGCTGTTACCCGCGACTTCGTACACGAAGAATTTGAATTGTTACTTTTTTAAAATTCACGAATGTAAATGTTTCGTTATATGTAGAAAGGGGAAATTAAAAGTTCTGATGGTTGATAATACATAATTGGACGACAAACAGGAGTGTACTGTACATGTGTCTGCTGTTACAGTTAGGTAAATTGCTTATATATGTCAACACACTTTTGTATACGACATTTTTTGTTTCAAGTTTTTTGCACCGATGTAGAGATTTAGTGGGCTGGACACACGGGAATATCCCACACATAGTACCAACGGAAAAAGTATGATTTTTCCAAATGTACGCCTGCCCCTTTGAGCGTCTGACTCTGAGCCTGGCAAATGCTAATTTTAAAGGGAATTGTTACCTTTTTAACTGGGATGGTAAATCCTTAGGTGTTATCGGAATGCGTAGAATTTAGCACTTTCACCTCTCGCTATGCCAGTCATATCAGTAGCTAGTACGACTTTTGGTCCTAAGTGTGTAATTTGAAACCGTGTGTCATTGCGCAGTCTCGGTACATGGAGATTACGTATGAATAGTTCTGGCAAATGAATTTTAGGGGTCTATTCTGGTACCCCCCGGTTGGGTTGGAAGAGGTCACTTATCCCGTTGTTAACGTGCGGAAAAAGTGACGTCTCCCAACCCAACGGGGGGTACCATAATAGACCCCCAAATCTCAGCTTGTCGGAAGGTATACCTGACAATTCTATGGAGTTGAAGGTCTACAGGATATGATTTTACTTGTTATTGCCCATTACCGTATATTCAGATAGATATTCTGTAATACATCCCTCCATTTGTGAAGCATTTTTTTTTTATTTATCTGACCTAAACTTTCACTAGTCAGTGCCAAAATTACCTAATCAACAAGCAATCCTATACTCCTCTTATTAGCTTATAGGGAAGGATAAACCCTGCTTATCAGTTCCTTTGTACTGTGAACAATTTTAAAAAAAAGTCCCAATTTAATACACTGTTTGAATCTCTAGCAATTGCCAAATCTATTTAGCAACTGTATCAAGCGCCAAGTTCGAATCAGTTCTTTCTTCCGTAAACAAAACGTTGAATTCCGTGTTCATTGGGTTTATGCAATCCTTTTTTTTTCAAATCGGTTGAAAAAAGCTCTTAAAGCATTAAAATTCGAAATGAAACTATTGTAATTAGCTAAATCGTTTGGTTTAGAATTTAACCGCCAGTGATTATCCAAATCGTTTGGTTACAAATTTAACAGCCAAACAAATTTCTGATGTCGATAAAAAGAGGATAAAGAATTATTTTGGCAAGCTTTCCACTAAATTAGGCTCTTATTTTAAGTAAACATTGAACGATATTTTCCTTTAAGTTATAATTAACTTTAGTTTTTAAATTTTAATCCCAAAACTCTTGAAACTATATCATATCTGTCATTGGTTTTCTGTCCCGGCGTCTATTTTTCAGTTATTATTCCACAAAATTATTTATTTCTTTTCTCAGCAAGGTCACGTGATGCTTGACTTTAAAAATAAGTTATTTCAAATGCTTGCACTTTTCTGAAGGATCACGTGACATTTCATTTTGTTTACGCATTCCTTAAGGATCACGTGACAGTTGATTGAAAAATAAAGTAGTAATATTCATCGCAAATCGCTTGTTAATTATTTAATTGTTATCTGTAATCAAAAATAATGAATTTAACATGATGTCCCCTATCCTATGTCCGTTCCTGGGTTTCAAGCTACAACTCTGTCAATTTTCATCCAAATCGGTTTGGTAGTTTTGCCGTAAATGCGTAACAAACAGACAGACACACTTTCGCATTTATTATACGAGGCGTGTCCGGAAAATAAGTACCGTTTTGGAAAAACTCGCATAAAAAATGTTTTTTCAAAATAAAATTGATTTTTACATGAAAGAGCATTTCGTAAACTATTTTTCTACATAGTTACTACCATTGTTCAGACATTTGTCATAGCGAGAAACCAACTTGTCTATACCCTCTTCAAAGAAAGGCGCCACCAGTGAAGACAGCCACAGCTGAACGCCGTTTTTTGCGTCGTCATAGCTGTCAAAGCGCCTACCTCTAAAATCACGCTTCAAGTTCAAGAACAAACCCAAGTTTCATTACTGGTCACTATTTTGTTTAGGAATTCATTGCCCTCTTCACAGCATCGGGTACGAAATTTCAAAGCACTCCCAAGTCACTTCGTTTTGTAGACATCCGTTAGCATTTTCGGAACCCAACGGGAACACAATTTGCGATAATTTAAGCGATTTGTGACAATCTCATGCAAAACAGTTTTTGAAATTTGTGGAAACTCCTCAAAAAGCATTCTTATTGCGAAACGTCTGTTTTCACGAATTTTCTCATTCACTTCTGCAACCAAACCATCATTGGCAACAGAAGGTCGTCCACTCCGTGCTTCGTCATGAACATTGGTGCGTCCATCATTAAATTGTCGAACCCACTTTCTAACCATTCCATCAGTCATTACATTTTCACCATAAATCTCTACAAGTTGACGATGAATTTCAGCTGGCTTAACTTTCTTTGCGTTCAAAAACCTTATTACAGAACGTACTTCACAGTCGGCGTTATCGGAAATCGTCTTAAACATTTTGAACGCTCACTACCACATGTAAACACAACACAATTCGGCTGCAATGGCGTCAGTGGACAGACAATGAACCAGAGACACGTGTGCACATGCGCGGAATTGCGACACTAGCCCTGCGGTGGCGGTAGAACGAAACGGTACTTACTTTCCGGACACACCTCGTATTATGTGGATATTAATAGAAATAAGCAAAATTTTCAGAAATAAATGTGAATTAGTTCAAAATCTAACCGTTGCCAAGCAACGGAGTAGCTATAAATCTTCGTTATTTCAAAATCGTCTGGAAGTATTTAAAAATTATGGAACTTTTAAAAATTAATAACAATCGAAGGGAAAATGTCACTAAAATAAAATTGGTATCATTGAAAAGGTAAAAATTTGAACTTTAAGATAGTATAAAAATATGTTTTGTCGGACAATTTGCTCCGAAGTTACGGCAAAAAACGGTTTCAGTTAATTTCTAATTAACTGCCTGTTTAATTAACTTTTGGACTTAGAAAAGTTCATAAGTGTCTTCCCCTTGTCTTAAATAATAAGTGTACAAAATTTGGTTGGAAACCGTCCATTGGTTTAGGAGAAGATGCGGAACATAGCCACATACATACATACACACATACCCACAATGACTTTTATTTATATTAAGATTGAAATCACATATGTTCTTGCTAATCATCGCAATTGAATCATTAATCAAACCATTAAAAAAAAAGGAAAGCTGAGAGAATGAAATGTTCACACAAATAAAACAAACCAATAAGCATCGATCTATTATTTCTTATCCGCCATATCAGCACTATTTTTATCATCTTCACATAGATACTGGTTCTTTAGTAATTAATTTTAAATTTATTTAATTCGTTCAATATATCGTTCAATAATCAATGATATTTTAAACTTTCAAATCTCTATTTACAAAAGTTTCAGAAATATTTGCTAGATTAAAACCATTCTTATAGATTTGTATAAATTAATGATTATAATGGACTGAAAATAATTAGTATTTTATTGGACTCTTTAAAAACTTTTGATGTAATGAATTCTTCAGAATCAGTCAATCTTATTCATGAAGAATTTCATTTCCTTCTGATGTCCTAGAAAATGAATATTTTATAAGTTGAATAGCAGTTTAAAGCAAAACATGAATATTCTCGTATAACTTCATAATGTAATTGAAAGTATTTTCAAAATTAATTTTCGTTCGATTCGTTTTTGAATATTTGAAGGAATGTCGCATTTATCCTTTTGAGACCCAAAGATCTCAAAAGGATAAATGAGAATAAATTTTCGACCAGTTTTAAAAAAGGGAGACTAATACTTTATATAGGATTATATAACACTATAATAAATCAATCAATTAATTAATTAGATATTAAATAATATAATATAATTAACTAGTATAATTAATTATATATAACTAATAGATGACAGCATGCGACTATCCAAAGCATTGGACAGCGGTATTTCAAGGCTTTGAAAGGGAAGCAGCATTTTTATAAATTAAACACAGATGTCCATTATCCATTAAAATGGACATGGAGTCTTAGAAGACATAACTCAACAGATTTGTATAAGCATAAGCCTGAATAAGATATTTGAAACTTTCTCAATACGCGATCCCTTTTCCGCTGGAAAAAAAAATCTTGACTCCATTCCCGTCAAAATTTTTTTTTTCAGACTCCAAAGTTAGAAACTAAATCAGAAATTGAGGCGTTAACTGGTAATAACAACTAAAAGGTTATTCATTTGTAAATAATTAAAAACGAAGTTTAAAAAAATTTCATGAGAACGAAATGAAAAAAATGCGATTTTTTAAATTATTTTTCTTCCAATTGTTGAAAATTCTGATTGAGAAAGGTAAAATATTTCACAACTCCAAAATTTCTTTCTATATTATTCCATTTTGGGTCGCGACCCACAGTAAAAGAAATCTTGAGAGAGAAGAATATCTTTAATTGAAAAAGGAAAGATACTTTACTTATTCTTATACTTAAAACTTAACATTTTTTATTACAATTATTCGCAAAATATCTGCTTATAATAACGCTTATTAGTGTAATCCAGTTTAATATGATACCTTTTAACTAGAATATTTAAATATATCCATTCATGATAAGATAAAGTTGCACGTGAGCTCCTTTATATTTATTCTTAGAAAAATTAAGAATAAGAAATACCTGGAATGAATTTCTGCTTAAAGCTCCAATGACGTGAGCTTTCATGTTTTATTATTTTTTTCAATCTTTTCAGGCAGTAGGCTGTAATTACTATCATTTCCTAATTTTACGCTGTGTGATTTTAATTTTTATGCTTTTCGATTTTCCATGTAATTTTTATCCTCTTTTAATCTCTGTGATGTTATGAGGAAATAAAAAAATTAAAGCAATTTTGAGTTAATCGTATTCGTCTTTTCATCTTTTAGTTGCTGTATTTGATACTTGTAAGTAATTACATATGAAATTAACTCATCAGTTAAAGCATAAAATATTTCGAAATGCTGATTTTAAGACTGTACGGTATATAGAGGTTTTAAGTAAATTTATAGTGTAGAAAATACTGTAATGCGAAAATAAATAAGTTTAAAAACTGACTTTACATACATGAGAATAAAATTTAGACAAAACTTTTAAATTTTTTCTAGGTTTGATTGTTTTTTTCGATATATTATTCCGCAAAGCAAATTACAGATTTAGATATTCAGTTGCATAACGCGGTATTAGCATTATCATCCAGATTACTGTGATTTAAAAAAATAAATTTGCGCTATCTGCTGTGATAATTGTGTAATTTCTATAATTTCTTGGAGTTTATTCGTAGTATCTTAAATTTAGTTCACTAATTTTGCTACTAATATCTTTTTAAATTTCAATAAATAAAGTTTATGACAGATTTTATCTATTTCACTTATTCCATAATACAAGATTAAATCTTGAACTAATGTTTAAACACTATTTTTCATGGCTATATGTAAGATAATTCATTGTACTGTATTGAAAGTGGTTAAACTGTGAGTTAATTTTTATATTCTTATTCTTGCTAGATAGAAGATGTTATTTGAAAGAGTTTTGAATATTCTAATGTAAATAAATGCAGTTAAGAACTTGCTTGGAGTTTTTATTTTACGAATCATCTAATGCTCCGATTTCAAAAAATTAATTTGAAAAATTACCAATCTATTTTAATTTCTTTTACAAACAAAGTGAATAAAAGTATCACTTAGTTCCTAGAAGGCGAGACATTTTTTAAGCAAAATTCTTCAATTTTATGAGAATTTTAAGCGTTATTTTTTGAAGCATAATAAACTTTTTTAAATTTAATTTCCAGTGCAAAAGACTTCAGGGTTATGGAAGACCTCCAGGGCTATCGGATGAAAATTCGAGTTAAAAATATATTAATGAGTGCTATGTTTTACTGTTTGGGAAATAAATAAAGATGATAAGTGAATTAAAGCATTAAATAAGTTTGGACAATCCATAAATGAAAATATCTACATTATTACTACGACTTACGAACGTTGACTGATTACATGTATTTGCTGTGCAACTTTATAGAAAATAGAATTCGATCTGTGGTGGTTCTACTATCTCTTTAGGTAGTTTAAGTCCACGAGTGAAGGATTCATAGGTGAGTATCTAATTTAGAAATCTGGCTTAGATCTTAAATATGGTGACAGGTTGCTTTCCTGGAGGACTCTCTGGTAAAATAGGCCTATATTAGTCTTCATCTTAGAGGAAAGACAGGGAAACCTTCAGCAGTGAGCACGAAAGCAGCGAGCAACTCGTTTCTCTTCTTCGTTTGTTAGTCTACCAGTTTTAGAATCATAAGCCAGATGCTGGTTAAGAGCACAGCGGAGGAAAGAGCCCACAATCTCCTTCATCCGATTCAGTCCCAGCCCCCATTCTTTAATCCGTTAGCTCACTAGGCATTCGATCTACGCGTGTCTGGAAAGCAGCGAATAGATTGAAAGAGTTCTTTCTCTTCAGTGTAGTAATCCGAATATCGAAATTAACACTAGTAACTATTTTTAACTTTTTAAAAATTAATAATGTCATTTCTATATTGTATATTTCTGTATCTCTGCCGAGATGTAATAACTTGTAAAAGATTTTTACTTAAAACAACTTACTTCAGCTACTTTGGTCAAAAAGTCATCAACAAAATGCTTACTTTGAAAAGATGCCAAATTTGCGAGTTAAGTTTTGGCATTCTGGAAGATATTTAAATACTGCTGGAAACAAATATGATAATTTTAATTAATTTTGCACCTTGCGGAAGAAAACATTGATTTTGCTTCTCAGCTCGTTAACGTTTTGATTTTAGCTTCCATCTTAAAAATATTCTACACTTTTTGAGGAATAATGTTTTAAAGTTTTTAGTCGTAAGTTTGGAAACTTTTTAATGATCTTCTCACAAATCATAAATTAATGATTTTCTGAATGAATAGTAATTTCTTAACAATGTGTGCACTTGACGACAACTGGTCAACATGTTGAAAGTGGAGAAACTCTTAATAGTTTTGCAACAATTTTGATTGTTGTTAAGGCCGATTTACTAATTCAATCTTCGAATTCGTAAATTTAGAAAAAATATTAATTCTTAATGATTTTCTCAAGAGCTGACACAAAATACGATTTTTAAAAAATTAAACTGCTTTCTGAAATTTCATTGTTAAATATTATTCTAAAATATCTTTTGTAGATTTAAAGGCAGGTAGAGTGAACCGAAATGTGCACATTTTGCAATAGAGTGCGTAGTCGGAATTGGAACGTTGAGGTGGTAGAGGAAGATGATAAAGCGGATAGATATGAGATTATATTTGAGCACTCAAAATATATTTATCATTCAAAATTCTCACTTCTGTGCATTTGATAATTTAAGTACAGCTATATAGAATTCGTATTAGAAAAAATTCTCGATTATTGTTTGAACTGGCATGATTTAGTTTAGCTATATTAACGGCCTATTTAAAGCTACACGAAGATTATTATATATATTTTACTCGTACTGCTGATGAAGAGAACGATATCTTAGTAGACATTTCCACTTCAAATTTCCTCTGTACGCTAGATGAAAGATGGTTGCCCCTCAAAAGATATACCGTGCATAAGGCCACAAAGCATGGTGGATCTTCCATGGAATAATGTCTCGAACCCTCAGCCTTTCGGTGCCAAAGCTGAGGCTAGCTCTGCCCCTAGAATAGCATGGGGCACCACTAGCTAGTAGGACTATTTATTTTACCTAAAGTGTTGAACATTTCCTCACAGGGTACCAAGATATGAAACAGGGCTTCAAGATATCTTGTTCGTTTCACATAAACTTTTGTTTGGCACATTATAGCTAACCTGTTGGCTCTTTCGCCACAAAACCCAAAACCAAACCAAATCGTTCCATAAATAAAATACATGTTCTTGAACCGATGCGTATTGTTCGAAATTCGCAACGTGAATGACGGTTTTCGACAGCGACTTCTACCACCTCAACGTGCTATTTCCGCAGACACATTCCAATACAAAAGCTGCAGTCTATAAGTACTTGCCTATAAACTTGTCACTGATGTTTTAGTAACATCCTTCATATTATTTTAAGTGTTAGATTATTTTAACTACAATAAGTGCGAATGAAAGATAAAATACATATTGTTCATTACTGAAGTCGCGTCTCTGGTGATAATCTACTAATGATCCCGCAAGTATGTGTCCTGGTGCATTTAAATTTGACGTAAAAGATGAAACGTCTTGTCTTCAGTGTGGCGCAGGAGCTTGGAAAAGATGTACCGGCTTAGGTGTTGTACACATGATTTGACAACGGTTCAAATTTGCGGGGCTGGTCCTAAAATAGACCTTTTACAGTGTTTAACAAGAAAAATGAACATATAACAATAAAAAATTAAGGCAAATAAATGAGTTTATTATTTTCATACAAGCTCAACACATAAACAGAGCTTGCCATTATTTTTCAGGGAATAATTCCAACGTATTTTATTTGAACGTTACATAGTAGCATTTCAGCCACAATTTTCTCTGCATAAGGAGAAAAATCTTCTTGAAATTCGCGTATATTGAAATTTATCTCTCCCTGAATATGAACGAGATTTTGCCACACATGGCGCACATTTTCGTTTACCTTAGTGACTAATTTTCCCCCGAGTTTATTAGAGATGACACCAATAGTAACCAAGTTAGTCTGTCCACTGACACGTTGTGTGAAAGGAAATTTGAAAATGAAGATTAATGCAATAATTCCAAGGATTTCTACTCATTTATCTTCATTGCAAAATAACGTCAGTCAACACAATATCAAAGTCATTTCTTGTAAAATTATACGAAATGAATACATTCTGGGAACTAACATATGCTTTCAACTACTTGTATGGACTAAATGTTTGGAGAGCAGCAAATAATTTAACTTCACAAATAAAATAATAATTTACAAACTGTAACAATAACAAAGTTTTTACAAGGCAGGTTTTTTTGGTGTACTGAAATGTAGAAAATATTTTTTTTATCAGGAGCTTAAAGTCAAAATCCAAAAAATATATGTCGCTTATATAAATAATCTAATTCCTTTTAGAATTTTATTTAGAAATTTATTCATTTCTTTACACTTTTACAACCTTTGGTTTGACCTCCAGATTTTTGGTGGAAAAACCATTGTGGATGATCAGGCTTCATGTGGGTTCCGTTGAACTGAGAACTCGGTACATTTAACTACATTTCTTTATTATTTTGCTACAGAATGTTACATTATTACAATATTTATGAAGTATTTACCAATAAGCTATATGAAATTATTAATTAGTTCATCTTATGATCGAGATGATCCGTCTTCTTAACCCTCTGACTCCTAAGCCGGCCGTAACCAGCCATGCAACTTCTATACT
>BGPR01000159.1:810995-834746 GCA_013235015.1 Araneus ventricosus | reverse complement strand
TCCTGAATAAATATTAAACAGGTTTTATTTTTATAACAATCTGTTTTACTTTTTCTGAATAAATATTAAACAGGTTTTATTTTTATAACAATCTGTTTTACTTTTTCGGCATAAATTACATTAAATTCCATTATAATTTATGGGACAGGGTGTATCCATTCGTGACATTTTTTATTCCACTACTGTGTTACTATTTTCTTTTAAACAACTTTTTTATGTGATCATTAACAATTTTTGCATAATTATTGTCTAATATTTAAATTCTATCAACTAATATGATTGTTATGCACTTTTAAGTTACTTTCTTATCCATTCAGAAGACTACTGACGAAAGGAAAGACTAATTTTTCTGTTTTTGCTATACTTACACGATATTAAGTAGGCATGAGAGTAGGCTTATTTCAATAAGCCAGAACGAAGCCAGGTTGTTTGAGAAAAATAATTGCATTAAACTGGATATTTCAATTCCTCTAAACTATGTAGAATGTGTAACTACACTTTCACACCAGTGGCTTCGATCCAGGCCATTACATTTATAAACAATTTATATCCAATTTGTGCCGTATGAATTTTTCCCGCAGATTTTTTTCACTGCTACTCTCCTACTCTTTTGGTAACTATCTTTCTCAAGCCGATTGTCTGACAATTATAATTTCCCCCCGTTTTCCGACTTGGGGAGGATCACTTAGATGGTGGTACAGGTAGTAATATATGTCAAAAGTTGTGCTTCGAAGTGAATTTCGGCGGTTTATCACTGTTCACTTTCTACTGAACATTCGAAATGCCGTGTATTTTCTTCCAATTAAATCAATTTTTGTGAGTCAAACGTTTTCATACTAATGTTGTGCGGAAGCTTGGATCATTGGATGTCGGCTTGTAAGTTACTCCCTCCTCCAACATCAGAAGAGTTGTGTTCCTCAGTGCTGGATGCTGGTAGCGGTGTTGGGCAAATGTTGTGCCCCGAACTGCTTTGTGGCGGCAGATTGTTTCTCCCGTTCGAACTTTTGGTCAGGACGGAGAGTAATCTAGCATTACTCTCTCCATTTCACCCCTGGGGGTCACCGCAAGTACACGGATGAGTGGTCGCCGGATAAGAAAGCGGGCACTCGTTTCCCCTGGGGTATAGTAACGGTGAGGCCAGTATTAGCACGCACCTCCTTCGGGAGGAGACGGGCCGTGGCCTGGCGATAGGGTATTAGGCCGGTGATAGTGAGTGCCTACTACGAGAGAGATCGAGCCGTGATCGGTGATGGCCATTAGTATTCCGGCTCAGCACTCCAGCGGCAGTAGGGATGGCGGTTTTTCCAAAAGAACCGGTTTTTTTCACCTCCGGTTTAACCTGGCGGTTTAAACCGCTCAAAACAATCGGTTTTTGAAAAAGCCGGTTTTCAGGTTTTTTTTTATTTTAAAAAGCAACGTTTGTGGACAGAATTATTTATTAATAATAATATACGATAAGTAAGTATTAATACAATAATTAATTATTGTAATAAGTATTTAATACAATATGTAATAATAATAAATTAGTAATTATTGCAAGAAGTACGTATTATAGACAAAATTTTTTATCAACATTGCTTCCACAAGAAATAAATTCATTAGAAAATATTTATCATCTAATATGCTCATAAAGACTCTTTCAGCAAGGTGTTGATCCGTGAATCGACACCTCCCATCTGAACCAACATTATTCAACGCAGATACTAAGCTAAAGATAAATATTTTTGGCTACAAAAAACAGACGTAGTTTGCAGACAGAAAGTCTAGTCTAATCGAACTAGTCTAGTCTAAAAGTCTAGTGGAACCTAAAATCGAGCCTATCTTCCGACCCGGTTCCCCCCCTCCCTCCGGTTTTTGGATTAAAAAAAAACGGTTTAAACCGAGGCGGAAAAAATCCGGTTAACGGAAACAAAACAAGAAAAACGGTTTTTGGTTTAATAAGGTTCGATTTTCCCATCGCTTTGCGGCAGTCACTCAGATATACCGGACGGTTTCAAGTTATGTGGGGGCGATTTCGTTATGAATTACCCTCTCCACTTGGCGTTCACATTTCAAATTAGCAGGTTCATCCTCAATAAACCTAGTGCCTCCTTTATTGCAGAATGTTAGTCTAAGTAATTCAGACATGCCATGTTTTTTTTCAGTCAGTGGGAATTTTAGTCTTTTTTTCGAACCACTAATATTGAGAAAAAAAAATTCAGAAATATATTTTTTTCTGACATCGTTATTGAGCTCAATAATTAACTGCAATTGCGGCAGAAAATTTTTTTCCGGTTGAGGCCAAGGCAGTGTATGCACTGCTAAATTATTTTTTAAAAACTGAAATGCAAAAACCATAAAGAAATCTTTTTCTTTCCTTCTTCTTTTTAAAAAGTGAGATCAAATAAAATTTCTGCCATCAAGAAAATTCCTTCGAAAAAAAATACTAGATGAATGCTACCATATGGCATATGAAACTGGCTAAATCTCTCCATGATCCCATGCACTTCTATTTCTTTTCCTTCCTTTCTAACCTGTGTCTACTGAGATAAACGGATTTCATCCTTTTACCGACAGAAAAATAATAACAAATAAACGTGGAAGAATCCCTCTAGTAGGAGGAGGTCGTTACATCTATAAACAATTTATATCCCATTTGCCTCGCATCAACTTCTTCCACCCTTTTTTCCCCACACATTTTTTTCTATTCCACTTCTATTTTTCAGTCATTCTCCCGACTACTCCCGGTCTGAAGCAGATCGTTACGGAATTCCAGTTTTTTTCCCGTTTTCGCACCCCCTACTCCCGTTTTCCTGTTCCAGAGGGGTCACCCAGGTGACCGTGCAAACTGGAAAGATGGCAATTCTGGGTTGTCAGGGAAAGACGCTGCACTGACGAAGATTAATGGCGGTTCGCGTATGCGTTACCATGGGAACGGGTCACCCGTTCTATCCTATCCATCTATCTATCGTCAGTGTCCTCCTTTAGAATTGGGTTTGCGCAAAGTGTGTGTGTGCGCTGCCTCTCGCTACTTTGTAGTGAGAGTGTCATCTCTACCCCCATTCCCTCCCTCCAGCTACAAACACTTCGTGACGTTAAAGCGTATACTGATTAGGAGAAAAGAGTTAGGGGGAAATTTAAAAATTGAATATCGTCTGAGAGTATTTGTGAATGTAAACATTATTTTTTCTGTTGAGAATCTGAAACATAATTGCTACCGTCCAGCTTTAGTTATCTGATTTGTTTTATTCCTCCAAATTAAGGAAAGGCTAAAGCCAGTTTTGAGTGGCCTCGGTTTTGATACTTGGCTATGCATCTTTTAGCTTGTGGATGTGATACTGCCACATTTCCTAATTGAAAAGGGTAACTTAGATCAACTTTTTTTGAATTTGTATTTTTGTTTCCTGATCAAATTTGCTTATAAATAAGGAAGTTCTTGTACTATTACTTGTGTAAACAATGGACAAAGTAAGAAAAAGTGATTCAATGAAAATTCATGGAAATATTTTCTACCGTTTGCCTCGTATGTCAAGACCGTTTGCTTTTTGTTATTTGGACCTGGTGTCTACACGAAGTACCACCGGTATATTAAATTATTAGACTTATTATGCATGATTTAATATATGAATTTCAAGATAGTGCATAAATTATTTTTGTGCTGTGATATTTTCGAAAATTACTGCGGGAAATGACAAAATTTCAGTAAATTTTAATTAATTAAAATTCTAATTAAAAAAATTATCCGAGGTTCACATTTTCTCTCTATTACGTATTTTTATGCCAAATTTGGTAGCTGTAGGCTCAACAAACTGCCCTGTAGAGCGAAAAAGACACACACACATTCGCTTTCATTATTAGTAGAGACTATCTACTGGTGATAAATAAAAATAATCGTGGGTCATAAATAAAAAGAAACGATTTTTTGGCCCATTTTTGCACTTAAGAATAGAACCAATCGAGAGTGAGGATTTTTTAATAAGATATCCTTGCAGTGCAATTTTAGGTCCATCTTTCATCAAATGCCTACACAGACGCACATTTTTCTAAACAATTTTTAAATTGCAATATATGATGATGTTTTACGAACATGCACAGTCTGGATTGAGATGCATTAACTAGAATTGTAGAAATGAAAGGAACATAGCATTTGATCTTGAATTTGCTGTTATTAGCGGCTTTCTAGACAGAGCATAAGCCTCATATCTTTTCTTTTCTATGCCTAAATACGTAGCCAATAGAGTATGTATTATTTTAACCTCATAAAGACCGAAAAACTTTAAATTGTCTGCCAACCTACGGTATTTAGAACAAATAAACTCGCTTTGTATACTTGTGTAATGGAAGGGGACTTGGCGCCCTAAGAATTCCGGAAAATCAATGAAAATATCGATTTTCAAATTTTGAGTGGAAAATGATCCTCGAACCTTTGACTTAATAATCTGAAAGTTTCAAAACAATCAGACAAATATTTAGTGAGATATGAAATTATTTTGTCTAATATTTCATCACGTGCCACGCCCACTTCCAATGTTTAAATCATGCATATTTCATGTGTAAATTGCAAAGCCACCTAATTTTTTCCATAAAAGCAAAGCAAGATAGTTGTTTCAAAACAGTGGCCGTTTAATCTTTGTTTGTTTACTGTTTTACTGCTTTCGCTTCTTTATTATTTATGAAGCATATCGTCATCATCATCACTGCTTTCGCTTCTCATTTTGTTTGAATTTCTCACTGTCAATAAAATTTCAATAAAATGGTCTTAAATTTTTTCTCTGTTATAATGGATATTTAATAAATAGTACTGCAGATCATTTATTAAATATTTTGACTAAAAAATTTGAAAAAAGTGAAATTTTTCGCATTTTTTTAAAAAAATTTCTAATTATCCCTATAAATGAAGATGCTAATTAATAATTATAGTAATAATAAATATTAATAAAATTGATAACTTAAGACTCGCAAATGTCAGGTTATTGCTCTGAAAAAAAACTAGCTTGATATAAGTTGTTTTTATTACAATTTTATTGTTTTTAAAACTTTAAAGTTGTTTTTCTCAGTTTGCTTTTTTCCAAAATTGTGTCTGCTACAAAATGAAAAAAGTCGATCTCTTTTTATTCTAATTACTTGAAATTTTTTCTGTTCACTCACAAATGCATGTTTAATAGAATTAGGGATGGATTTGTAAAACTTTTGATTAGAAAATGTTTTAAAAATGTACAAATTGAAAAATTCTGATATTTTCCACAGATTTTCACAAAATTTTGAACAATTTTTTTTCTCTGAAACTAATGTAGATATCAAAAATCCGATCCCTGTTTCTGTTACGTACATTGAGAGGTCCTTTTAAAAAAATTTGGAGAAAAAATATAAAAAATTGTATGAGAAGAAGCATTTTAAAAAAAGGGTTATTTTTTTTAAAAAATTAAATTTTTTAAACTTGTAATTTTTCAAAATGAAAAATATTTTAAAGTTTTCAGTTTCTGCACAGTTTACATCTATCTACTACAAAATTGAATAAATTTGATCAAAATTGTAGAAAAAGTTTTGGGGTGCCAAGTCCCCTTTCCCCTTAATGAGTTATTTTTATTATTTAAGTTAGTAATTTTTCATCGTGCATCAAATGAATACAAATTTATAAACAGGATCAAAAGTCATTCATTAAATATATAGAGAGATAAAACATCTGAAAATTAAGGATTTAGAGTTGATCATCAATGTTTTCTCCATCTTACATCCAACTGGAAGCTGATAATTTCATCAAGATTTTTTTTTGTTGAAACTATAGAATTTCTTCCTTTCTTCAGACTACTTTTTCATTCTTACAAACCTGGTAGTTTTATTTTAATTTTCATCATGCATTATATTTAGTAATTATGAAACCACAGTATTCACGGATTTGTAAGTTACTTTTTCGAAAATATAAAAACACAATCGCAGATTAATAAGAGTCTACCCAAATTTATAAAATTTGATGTGACCACCATTATTTGGGATAGACCATAAAGGCTTAATCCTCGTTTCTCTTCCACTCCCGAATAGTGCAGCAATCGAAAGCAAATAAATTTGCCTACCATCTGAAGGTACACAGTCTCTGGAGAGAAAGTACAGTAAGAAAATAAAGAAATAATTGGGAAAGGGTAATTGCCCTGAGTAATTTATTACAGCATTTATTACGGAACCTAACATTCACTTTCTTTAGTCAGATGGCACAATGATTAGTTCAACAAGTTTTCAGGTGAATGTTTTGCTCTGGATGATTTAAAGATGGCTCGAAATTGAAAATGTTGACATTATATGCCTGGACCTGAAAAAAAAGTTTTACTTCCTTTTGTACCGAAGGTGATTTCTTTTTATTTCTATTAATAATCAAAATGAACGCGTGTCTCTGTGTGTGTATTCACTGGTGCTCTACAGAGCAGACCGTAAGTACTAGTATGTTTGTTCCAAATTTGACACGAACGTACTTTAGAGGATGAGAATGTGCACCATGGAGCAATGTTTTCGAAATTTTAATTAATTAAAAGTTAAGGGAATTTTTGACGTTTTAGCAACGATAACTTCCGAAAATATTACTGTACATAAACAAGAGACTATAACAGCAATTTAGTTACCGTAAAATATTTTTCTAATTTTAATATATTTTATATATGTTTTATAACATATTTTTTATTCTTGTAATAAAAATTAAATCGTCTTCATAGTTGCTTTAAATATCTTATCCTGGGTTTTCTTGTATTGTTAATAACCGAAGTATTGTAGGGTCCTGCTCACTAAGTTACCCGCTACCACATCCCACTAGAGTCGAGAAGAAAAACTAAATTCCTTCGCTCGAAACTGTTTTTCCTCCCACAAAGGAAAAGAAGAAGTGAACGAAGTGAAACTTTGGCGCTGACCTGTGAGGGGTGACTGAAGTGTGGTGTTCTGACCGGAGCCCGCAAAATTGAGATCTAACTGTCTTGATATGCTATACTTAATAAATGAAATGTTATACCACTTGCAAACAGTGTAAATACTGTACATAGACTGTGAATCTAGTTAAAATTAATTGTTTCAAAACTTGAATCGAGCGTCTGTTCGTAACAGTATGAAGATTCGGCTTATTTTTTTCATTTGAGTAGGTTTCTTTTAAAGGTATCCTTTCAATAAGATTTGTGAAACTTTTGTAAATATATGGTAATTAAAATTTAGGTTTTTCTTCCGAAGCAATGGTAAACAGTGATGAAAATTTTGTTAAGTTAGTCCATTTTGAAACCTTACTGATCTTCCCTGCAATATAATTGGATGAATAAAAATATATACCAATGTTTTAGTTTGAAGCTTTGCTTTCCTATTGTAATGCACTTATTTTTTATCGAATCTGTAAGCAAAACTCGTCTAATATAGTATATAAGTTATGAAACACATAACGCATAAAACTTCAATGCTGAAGAATCCTATACACTATCTTTACATTTTTTTATGAATGCGTTTCCATTCAACAAGCAAGTTTTGGATTAGTTGAAGTTTTATAATTTCTATTTGAAATTAGAGTTCAAATGTTGATTGAAGTGACAGAGAAAAAGGGACGCTCATAACGCAATAATTAAAACAAGCTAGGGTCTTTAATTTGTACGAGTTGAAAGTCTATTGAAACTTGTAGCTTAAAAATACCTTGTTCAGGGAGCCATTAAGGCCAAGCTACGTATAAAAATTTAATTGCAAGTTTTCCCTGCGAACCTGCTAGTCGCCGTGGGTGGCTAGTAATTATAAAAAAATTAATAAGAATAGCTTTTATAAACACACACACTTATATTCGGATTATAATTTTTATTTTAAAATTATTTTCTACTTTTTAATCTTTAATTCATAATTAAAATATTATGGAATTTTAAAATCAGTTTTTTTTTTGTCTAATTTACATTATGGATTTTTTGAATCAATTATTTATCTAATTCATTATTAGGTTTCGGATCTCTCAGGAAATCAAAATTCAATGAAATGAATCAATTAACTAATAATTAATTTCTGAGAATATTAAAATAGTGTGTCGTCATTGAGAATTCACAAGTGTACAAAATTTTAAAACTCTAGTACATCAGGAAGTGAGTGAAAAATCGATTACAAAATTCAATCTTTACAAACATGAAAATTTTCAAGTTAAATAAATGTTTGTGATGAAAAGAAATCATCATCTATAACATTTGAAGATTCCTACTGAATGCTATTTTTATATTGAATTACAAATATATATATCCTTTAGAAAACATAGAAATATCTAGTCATAATTTTTGCAGACAGCTATTGAATAGTAGGATTACAAGGCAATATACTGAAAAAACCATATAGAATCTCGATATTTGCCATTCCTGATGAACTTAAGTTTTTTTTAATCTTCCTTTTCCTTACCTAATTGAAAGCTTACTATAAAACAAATTGTTTAAATGAAATATGAACTAATTAACTTAACTCATTTGTTGCATTTATGACCATTTCTACATGAGTTTATGTCACTTATGTTACCATAAAATCAATAGATTTTTAGCGAATACATTTCTGCAAGTTCGTTGGAAAAATATTTCCTAGGAATATAGAATCTGTTCATAATGTGTTATTTGTCGTTTTTGCCATCCGAGACAGAACGCGTGAGGACGTTTTCTCATTCATTTTCTATAATTACACAAATAATCAATCGAAGCGAATCTTTTTAGTTACATTTCTTCTACCATCACTCTCCTGTTACAGAAGATTTTCGCAAATTATTTAACCTGTTTTACATGATATTAATTAGATTTCCGCATACAGTTCTAAAGTTATAAATGTGCTGCTTGATCCTCCCTGTTTTTTACTAATGCTCTGCATTTTAATTTTAATGATCATAATACTTTTTTATAAAATTAACGTATGTAGTTTTCCCACCTCCTCTTCTATAGATTTCCATAGTCCATTGATAGTTTTAAGTTTTATGGTTGTTCAATGCACTTTTCGATCATTTACACGCGTCGAAGATCATGAAAAAAGGCATCTTGAGAATAATTTAGTATTGGGATTTGTACTAGTTTCTGGTTTCATTTTTTCCAAGAATTTAACAGTATGTTTGGGTGCATGCTTGCGCACTCTGTCTATATGAAGTTCTTCTGCATTATAGATGTGTGAATAAATAGTCGATATAGCTTCCTCAAATACTGGCAACAAAATATTATTTTGAAAATACGACAAACTCATTTTTATATTTTTGTCGATTCACTTAATTTTTAATTCTCCATCTCTACTAATAATAAAGAAGAACTGTGTATCTGTCTGTGTGTTGGCGCTCTACAGTGTAGACCACTGGACTTAGATCTACGAAATTTAGCATAAACATACTTTGGAGGGTGGGAATGTGCACTACGGAGCCCCTTTTTTGAAATTTTAATTAGAATTGTAATTAATTAAAAATTAAGGGACATCTTGGGGGTTTTCCTTAATAACTTACGAAAATATTGCTGCACAAAAATCATTTTTACGCCATCTGGAAATGTAAAAATTACCTTCTCAATGATATCAATTAAGTTTCCTTACTAGTTTTCTCTAATTTTAATAAATTTCTAAAAATAGTTTTTGGTAAAATTTACAACAATACGTTTCATTGTTGTAGCGCAATTTAAGCCATTTTCATTGTTTAAACAAATATTTATTTACGTGTTTCTCTATCGTTGTTGAAAGCTAAGGTAATACCTTAATGTTTAATGCTAGGTTTTAATCAGCATATTTTCATCCAGCTAAAATGTGGGCTGGAAGTAAAATGTGCCGCGCCATTTTAAAGTTAAAATCAAATGCATATTTTGGAAGAGGAATACGAGTGAAGTTGATGCCGACAATGTGCAATTTGATGTTGCATGACACAGCCAGTCACATGACTTTATTAGGGACGTTCATGCAGACAACGAACAGAACAGGTGCAAAACTACTGAAAGAACGTGGGTTAAATGTCTATAACAATTTGAAATTTAAAATTGTTGAGGTAAACATGAATTTCAAATTATGCGTAAGAGATTGAATTGAAATTGTATTCCCTGCGAGCAAGCTGGTCGCCGAAGGCGGCTGGTAACAAATGAAACTGACTACAACCACAAAGTCCTTACTAAAATCTTGCCTACCTGTAAATCTGCAAATGCGTTTCATGCATAATTCTGCATAGATTGCCTAGGAGAAAGGCGATAAACGTAATATTTATTCTTTATTTTGAGATACAAACCACTGTTTATAACGTTATTTGCAATTGAAGCAGAACAAATTAGATGCCTTACCTTAGAAAAAATCAGAGAAATTCGCTATTTTTTTGGATATGTATTTGAAAGAGAGTTTTTAGTAGATTACATATTTTACGTGTTTCTCCCCTATTATGAACAATCATTTCATGATATTTATAATGATTAATCATATATTAAAAACTAAACAACTGAAAATAATTAAAATGAAAATAATTTCTAATTTGAGTGCACTAATGAAAGTGTGCTTTAAAAAATTATTTGCATAAAATTTATTTGTAGATTACTTAGATTGAAAAACAATCATCAAAAATCTAGAAGAACACCTCAAAATTTACGAAATGCAATAATCACCTGTCTTCTGGACATATCACAAGAACCTCTCTGCCCATTTACCATACCCAACCACGGCACCAATCGAAAGCGAGTCATTTTGCCTCCCAACCAAGGACACGCACTCTCCGGAGGGAAGGTAGAGCAGGAAAACAAAGAAGAAATAATTGGGAAAGTGTAATTATCCTGGGTAATTTATTGCCGCATTTATTACGGCGCATAACAAGATTATGCCCCTCCTGTCAGCAGGCACAATGGTTCAGTTCAACAAGTTTTAAAGTAATTAAGTGCTCGGCCCTAGATAGTACGCAGAGGGTGAAAACGCTGGTGTTGATACCTGGGCTCTGGCTGGAAAAAAGATGCTTTTCACAAAGAAAAAGGATATTACTTTTTTGTGTAGCGGGGATGATTTCTTTTTATTGTTCAGGAGCGAAAAGAAGGAGTAATTTTCTTCAATATAGCTGTTATCACTCTCGGTACGAAATTGTTCATTGTTGCCCCGGCTATTTAGTAAGCAAGAGCAGATTTTAGCAGCAATTTAGGAGCAGGTTTTCTCATGAATTGCATTTTAGTTTTAACTTGTTACTTTTTTTGTGTAATTCGGTACGAAATTGTTCATTGTTGTACCGGCTATTTAGTACACAAGAGCAGATTTTAGCAGCAATTTAGGAGCAGGTTTTTCTCATGAATTGCATTTTAGTTTTAACTTATTTTCTGAATCGATTGCTTTATGCTTTTCAGACAGATGTTTTGAAACGTTTGGACAGAAATGCATTTTCTTAATTCTGTTGCACAGGAACATACATTCATCTAAAAAAACAAATGTTCGCTTAATAATCGAAATTTTAAAACTTTTCTTCTGCGAGACAAAATTTAATAAGGAATACTTGAGTACTTAAATATTAATTTAGTTGTATTTTCTTCAATATACTTATCACTTTTAGTGGAATATTTTCGTTATTGTTTCGGTTATTCGGCAATGACAGCTACTATATAGATGCCATTTTTCTAATCAAATGTTTTACAATTCAACTCGTTTATTGCATTGGTTGATTTATGCTTCCAATGCAGATGTCTCAAAAGGATATGAACAGAAAATATTTACCTAATTTAGTTATACAGAATTAGACTTTTTATCGAAGAAAACAACCATTTGCTTCATAATAAAAATTTTAAGGACTTTTCTTTGTGAAGTAAATTTTAATACAAAATAACAGAGTGCCTAAATGTTAATTTAAATATTTATATTGTTTAAAATATTCAAGATAAAGAACAAATAATTTATCATATAATTTTTAACAAGAAAGTTTTGAATTTTTGTATGGACTTGGGGAAATTCAACCAAATGCCATAGTGAGGCCTTAAAATACGAGATGTGATACTACTTATTATAAACGATCATTTGTCTCTAAGGTTTTATACTTAAATCAAAATATACAAGTTACGAAATTAGTGACGACTTTAGAATAGAATATGAATAAAAATTATGAGATATATCTTAGCGAGTTAAAATTATAAGATATTTCTTAAGGAGATTTTAAATAAAAGCTGGACGAATATTCTTGTGTTGAAACAGACATTATTCAACAGAAAAGAACATTCATACGTCTGACATATACAATCCATATTTACTGTTAAATATGTGTAATAAATGCGATAGCAGTGAGAATATAATTTAGAAATGTGTTAATTGGATAATAAATTAATCGGAAGACAAAGTTAGATACACTTGAGTAATAATTAACTACTTTTCCAAGATAATAATATATAAATATGTATCCTTAAAAACATACTTGTAAGTACAATGAGAAAAGACTTATAGGTGCAAAGAAAAATATCACATTTATATGATGGTTTTGAAAAACTCAGTACATTTAGGAAATAACACCTATTACGAATCAGCCTAGATTTCTATTTTTGTTTATTTATTCTCAACGCATTCTGAAAGCATTTCCTGGCACAGAGAAAAGCGCAAAATAGAGAGATGGTTTTTCCCCCGAACATATTATTGCTGTACGAATCATCTCATTTGCAGAAATAATGGGTGAACCGTTGAAAAGAACAGAAATGATCAGAAGAAGCATTTTAAACTCCTTGCGCACCTGGGTCTTCAACGGGAATAACTTCGTCATCAACAAGAGGAAAAAAAAAACACGAATTTCTTATTTTCATCCCTAGGTTTCATATCATATTTCATAAAAGAAGAAAAAGATTTAACAAAAACTGCAATATTTCTTCTTCTGAGTTTCTTACTGGCGAAGTCAAAATCTTGGGAGAGTGTTTAGGAGCACAATATTTCTTTGTCATGTCTGATTTTGTTCCCGGTGCTATAGTTTATTGAATCTTTCTTGAAACATATATTCCGTAATATTTCTTGATAAGTCTGATAAGTGGTGCTATTTTTATATAGCCCAAGAATGATGGTAAAATATTTCGGCTTGAAAATTTAATAAGTTTGGTATGAGTCTATCGAAACTTCAACAGCTAAAAGTCAATTAATAATTTAAATGAATTTAAATTGCAAATGCACGAGGAAAGTGTAGATTTAGAGAAATATATGAAATGAATATTGGCAGAATAAAATTACTTTAAAATATGATTTTCTAAAATTTGAATAACATAAGTAATTTTATGGCAGACGAAAGTTTCTTGATTTACTTAGCTAACATTCAATATTCTTTAAGCCAGAAATGAGAAATAAATTTGTTAAGAGTGACATATTGAAGCTTTCTTTTTTCAAGCTGTAGAATAGAGCGAAATTTATTATTTTACAGAGATGATTATGTATAATAAATTTTAATGTTAACTATCAAATGAGTCATTGGAAACTCTTTTTTTAAAACATTCTGATAAAAATCGAGTTTTAGGGAGAGTGGTAGTTTTAATTTTTAGGATTGTAAATGTTTCGAAAGTGATTCTAATCAGTGGTCGTTCAATAGCAATAAGTGGGAAATAGTCTTATCTCTTAAATTATTAGGCTATAATATTCCAAGTTTTTTATAAACAGCCGAAATATGGTAAACAGTAGTATTTTACTTATAGAAGCTAGCTTGCTTATTTTGATGGCCATCTCTTATCCATAAATCGTGTCAAAAAGACGAATCACAATTTTGGTACATCAGATTTGATAAAACATCGTAATTGTTAAAATAATATATAGATTTGACTTTTCCCACAAACATTTTCAGTAAAACTGCTTTATGTTATAACTTTCAACGAAATATTCCTTATGTAATAAAGTTGAATATCTAATATACAATTTTAACTTTTTTAAAAACCTTTTATTGTTCGATAAAGACAGACGTAAATTACTGAAATTTTACAAATTAATTTTTTACAAAGTTGTAGCGTAAAAGGTACATTAAAAGGGTCCTTTTAATTTTCACATTAGACGATTCAGATAATAAAACTGGAGTTGAAGTCTGTAAAGTTTATGTAAACGAAATATTCATAATTTTATAAATAATAAAAATGCTGGAAACTAATAAGTAGATTGTTTTATCTCAGTATAGTTTTTCACTTTGAATTCATAGTCAGGTTTGGATGCCTTTCTTATCTTAATGTTACTCTAGATAAACCTAAAAGATTCAGAATACGCTATCGAAAAAGCAGATTTACAAAAAAATTTGTAATATCGTCATAGGAGATAACCTGGCGATGCTCGGGATACAAATATTTTCATATGCCCCCTACTTAATTTCTTTTTTCTCCAAATACATAGACAATGGATGAAACAAAATTTAATCTTCAAAATAAAACTCTTTATTCCAAGAAACTTACTTTAGTACAGTTCAGAAAGAATAAAACAGAAGAGTCCCTCTAATCCGATCTCTATATAATTTTCAGAAAAATAACAAAATTTTATAAAATCCAAATAAATTATTTTTAATGCTATCGAAACTGACAGAACATTTAGAAAAATATTTCTGTGCAAAGTATGTATTTTAATTATGTGGTGCGAAAATGTTTTACTTTGTTAATCCTGCATTATCGCGTAGGTTATAAACTTAGGTATACTGTAATGTATTTCAGCATAGCATGAAGAATCGTGGAGCCTTCTTTATCAAAAATTATATGTTTATTGGACGTCTTCCACAGCACAAAAATGTAGAACAAACACATGCACTTACATCACAAATGTTACATCACTGGCTGACATCGAATTCTATGTGCAATCATAATTATTCTTCTCCGTTGCTAGGCATCGTTAGCAAAATATATATATCGTTGCCACTCTATTTTTAGAACTTTTAGAAATTAATTAATGCCAAACGATTTTTTAAACTAATTTCTTTTACAGCCAAACGATATTTTTAAATTAATTTCTTATATGACCAAACAATTTTTTTTATCTAATTAATTTCTTTTCTTTAAATATTTTAATAATTCTACAAATATATATTTTTTTATTCCAATACATATACAGTAGTACCAAAACTAAAATTAAGCTGTAGGAAAAGTTGCATGTATTTACGAAAGAAAAATCGATTTTTATAGTGCTATCCATCTAAAATTAACCTGACTTTCGGTGATTCGGACAGGGTCCGGTCGCACCTAATCCGGATTAGCGGGACTCTACTGTATATGAAGAGAAAAAAATAATAAAAATAAATGAAGAAAATAAAATAAAATGGGGGGAAATTCAAGAACCAACTTACTTTAACATGGCTCAAAAAGAATAATATTTAAGAGAAATAAGTAAAATAAATATCAAAGACCAAAAATAGAAAACAATTACAAAAACCGATGAATTAAAATACCCGAATTATAATATTTCTTCATAGATAAAAAAGAAAATTCGCGAAAATAGGCAGAAAACGCCGAATTTACCACTTAAAATGAAATAAATAAAAATAAAATTCGAATTTTTTATAAAACTTTACGGCGTTAGCTCCCTCTTGTGCTAATCCATCCCAGTGCCAAATTTAGCTCCAGTAAGTCCAACGATCTGGACGTGCATAAAAAACAAAAAAGGGAAAAGAAAATACATACACACTAAAGAAATAGTTCTTTTTTATATATTTGATAGCTATATATTGGAAATATTTTCAGAAATAGATATATTTTATTAACATTGTGCATTAACGAAAAATTCACTTAGTTTATATCTTTGTAGAAAGGGAAAGTACTGTAACCTTCAAAAACTCTGACTTTCATCAAAACTACAGACCATTATACAAATTGTGGATGCCTGTCTGCCGGTCATTTAAGTCATTTGAACAAACAACTCAGAAACGAAATGAGCTAGATGAAGGAAATTTAACAAATTGTTTTTATCATCAGAACTAACCACTCTCGCCGCCCTCCGGGCGGGTTCGCAGCCAGCACCCACTTTATTCAGCACTGCCCCTGCCACCTCGCTGTTTCGATGCTCTCATCCACTACTTTTTTAGTTTTAAATACTGCATGAAGATCTGTGGAACAGACCATAAAACCATAGTAGATTTCATATTCTTTGTAGACAACAGATTCCTGTTTTGTATAACTTTCTCGCGAATTTCGGCATGAAAGTCTTCAGATCCATATATACAGAATGATATCGCTCTAAAGAAACAGTTTCCACCACCTACGATAGGTATTTTACAATATTTTTGTAAAATACCTATACCTACCATCTATATATTTAAAATAATATGGTAAAACCTTCAGACAGCTCGCCAACCCCAACCACTCGACGGATTTCGATAATTTTTATTTCATATGAAAGATTATGACGTCCAGATATGTCATCAAGGGTTTTCTGCCCCCGTATCTATTTTCTAACGAAATCGAAAAAGCATTTCTCTACCATACATTCTCTATATGTTTTTTCAATTTCGTTCGAAATTGGGGATGGGTGGAGAACAGGCGACCCTTGATGACATATCTTGACGTCATAAACTTTCATATTAAATAAAAATTATCGAAATCCGTCGAATGATTGGGGCTGGCGAACTGTCTGATTGTTTTACCATATTATTTTAAATATATAGATTATTCATCAGCACCAAATTTTGGACCGAATCCTTAAACAGAGTTGGTTGTCTGTTCATCTTTATATTTGTGAGATTATGAACTCAAGAACTCAAATACGCAACAGGATAAATGGATGAATTTTGATACATGATTTTTACAGCAAAATTGTGAAATTATGTTCAATTTTATTAAATCCTTACAGGGGTCGAGAGTTCTGTCGTTTTTGTGTTTTGTTTTGGTGAAATCAGTACTCAAAATCATTGAATTATATGAATAAAGTTTGGTATGAGGAAATTCTTTAGCTATCTGTATCAGATTTTAGGCAAATTGGTCAATGAGAAGAGATCCAATCATATTTTTCATTCTGTTTATCATGATACGAAGCTAAACACAAAATACAACATATTGTGTAAATATGCGAGAATGTCGAAAAGAGAACAATTCCTCTTGTTTCGATTATAGTATTACGTAATGAATGCATTTATTTGATAGTTTTCTGAAATATTATTTTCAGTAACAATGTTTATGTTTAGATGAACTTTCCTGGGTTCAAGAAATTGACTTTTTATACATGAAAATGTATATTAGCAGCTTCCCTTGGTCAGTTAGTAAAAATAGAAAACTAACTTTTGTCAAGAAAAAGAGCAATGAAGTCAGCTCAAAACTAAACGAGTAAGAAAAGAGCCTTTGTCTGTTTAACTCTATTGTTTGCCATTGTCCCTATTTTGGGACACTTGTTTTTTTTATTTATTTCTACCTAAGCAGCTGAGCTTTTAGATTTGATTGTTGCAGATAAATGTTGACTTGACTGCTATAAAGTTCAAACTGAATTAAAATAATTTTTCTAATTAAAAATTAATTAAGTAATTCTAATTTCCAAAAATTCAAAACTGTGTTTTATTTTATATTTAATTTATGTTATCATATTAATGCAATTTTTTAAAAAGTGAAATAACTTATAGTCGACTCTGGACTAAAGGACGATATTTAATGCGAAAACTTAACTATATTTCGGCGATTGAATATATTTTTGATTAATAAACATAAGAATTCAGTTTTGTGCGGACAAGCATTAGTAAATCGGAAACAATGCTGTTGCCATTAATAAAAATACAAACTAGAAACAAAATGAACATGAAATTTGTTGCCAGTTACTATTAAACCTACTTAAATGAAAACATGAAACAAAATATGTAGCTAAAACCATTAAAATGAATAAAAGAAGTTAATATCAAGAAATACATTGATATTAAAATACATTCAAAAAATAGAGTTTTGCCATTTAATTGGTTAATGCTTTAAAAATGAATTGAAATCTTATCTCTCGGTGACATCAATAACAAAAAAGAATTTTCAATGGCAAATCTATTTAATTTGTTTCTCTTGTTGCAGCACTAGTAACGGTGCCAAGCTTGTGGATATAGAAAAAGTTACAACTCTGCACAATAAATAAATAAATAAATGAAGGTTAGATAAATTATTATTTGCGCTCAGTAATCATTTTACGATTGATTGAACTGCCATTGAACCTTATCAAGAAACACTTTGAATAATATGGATCCCCACAGTTTAAATTCTTAAAGAGATACTGTGACCTACTCTCTCCCTTTTTGAAGCAAAATCCAAGATTAATTCCACGCCAAACTTTTGTTCCATTATAGTGTGAAGAAATATATCTGCCATTCATCTCCGCTCACGCTCCGGCGATCTGCGCCGAAGATTTATGTAAATTAACAATGGCGCAATGAGATTCATCTGAATTTGTTCGCAGGAAGTTTCGGCAGAACTATTTTGTGCCGACAGTCCTGAAACCAGACGATCAATGACGGCGACCCCATTGCCAGGCAGCGGAAAGAACAATTTATCATCCGGATTCGGAACAAATTTTCGGCATCAGCGGAAACGCTGGGAAGTTTTTCTGGGGTATTCCACCGTTTCCACGAAATCTTGTTTGCCGAGGCTTCTGCCCTGGCAATTTGAATTTCACTTGCGTGGTGGAATTTCCCCTTTTAGGTGGGGGCTGCATTGAAAGTGGTTGATGCAGTAGCGAAACAAATCTACCTCTTTAATATCTGCCTTTTTTTACGTCAAGTGATACCCGGAATGGAGTCGATCAATTTTCAGGCACATTACTCGAGTTCATTGATCTGATAGACACTTCCTATTTTTTTAAAGTGGAATCTTAACCCTCCGTTAGTCACAATAATTTTCATCTTAAATGGTCGCAATGTATCTCATTTGTTTAAATCTATTCTATGCTAACCGCCTTCGGTGACCAACTTGTTCTCCTGTAATATGATTTCAATTGAATCTTGCATCATTTTATATTCATGGTTCTCTTAACAACGTCATTTTAAACCTCAGGTTGTGGTAGATATTTAGCCCATGTTCTTTTAGTGGCATTGCACTTGTTCTGTTCATTGTCAACATAAATGTCCCTAATGGAGTCAAATAACTGACCATGTCCTGGAACTTCTAATTCCATGTTGTCAGCACTATCTTCACTTTTTTTTTCATCTTGTAAAATATGCATTTGATTTTAACATTAACATGACGCAGTACATTTTATTGTCAGCCGCATTTTATCTTGATTAAAACATGTTAGCAACCATAACATTTCAGCTTCTGTTTCTTAATATAAGCAAAGTAATATCTCGGAGAACTTTGTTTACAGATTTCACAAAAATTTTGATAAAATAAAATATGGAAGCAAAATGCATTTGGATATAATCTACGATTACAATAATGAAAGAAATATACGCAATTAAATATTTGTTTAAACAATGAAAACAGTTTGAGTTGCGTTGCAACAATCAAAAAGTATTGTTGTAAATTACGTCAAAAATATTTTTAAAGTGTTATTTAAATTAGGGAAAAAATAGTACGGCAACTTAATTGATAGTACTGAAAAGACATTTTTGATGGTGTAAAAATGATTTTAGTGTTGTAATATTTCCGGAAGTTATTAAGAAAAAACGCCACAATTTCTCTTAATTTTTTATTAATTAAAACTCTAATTAAAATTTCAAAAAAGGGCTCCGAGGTGCACATTCCCACCCTCCAAAGTATGTTTGTGGCAAATTTCGTAGCTCTAAAACCAGCGGTCTGCCCTGTAGAGAGCCATTATATTAGTAGAGTTGTTCATCTGATTTCGATAATTTTTCCGTTATAAATATGAAAATTAATCCTAATAAGAATGTAAATGAGTATTCTGTAAGAAAAATTTAAACGATAATGTTTTAAAAACAGCTAACACATGCAGACTGAATGCATATCTATTAGATATTGCGCGCATTAGAGGGTTAATTTTAGCTAGCCCCTTGGTTGAAAGCAAGAAAGTATAAATCGATATTTTAAACTAATTTTAAGCTAATTTGCAAAACGCCTAAGCATCAACCCACTGGCTTCGGAGTTTCGCGCCTTTTGAGTTGCTGATTCATTCCGAGTTTCGCATCTTTTGAGTTGCTGATTCATTCCGAGTTTCGCACTTCCCTTTGAGAGGCAGAGTTCATGCGAGTTCATTCTCGTTCAGATCGCCTTAGAAAACGGACTCTTCGTGCGTGGGAGAATTCTTCTGAATGAGAATCATCTCTCTCTTAAACATTGTTATTACTTTAAAATTTGTTCTAAGTTGTTGCCTTGAACAGGTTTTTATGCTTAATAATTTATTTAACCCCTTAAGAGTCTCATTTTTTTGCTATCTAATAAGAATGTCCCCTCCTGTTTGGCTATCGTTTTCGTTCATCTAAGAAGGCATAGAATATTTGAGATGCTTATGGATTCTAATTTTTGTGTCAAATTATAAAGCTAATTTATGATTAGATTTTAGTTTATAAGCCTAAAAATGCGATAATTCAATGCACGTCAATATGACGAGCGCGATCGTTACGGAGTTAAAATTAAGAATCTACGGTTTTTTGTTTATCCACTAAACTATCCAAAATCAGTGTTTTTTTTAACCTTCCTATTTCTCTTGACTTACGCGGATTGTAAGTTACTGTTGCATCCCTCGATTTCACTGAGCAATTCATTCAGTTTTTACTGTCATAACGTTGAATATAAACAGCAGTTAGCTTCGATGTAAAAACAGTTGGTATTACTTGCAAGCGTTTATTCAAACAGCAGATATATAAACAAAAACCTAAAGTTCCTGAAATTGAAAATATGAACTGAGACATCACATCGATATCTAACTGATTTTTAACTAGAGTAAATTAAGCATAGCAATAACATGAAAATGATAGCTATATCAAAAAGAAATAATTTAGTACGGGCGAATTGCCGAATTTGGACAGTCGCATGGATTGGACCGATATCGTAGTCTCAATTCCATTAAATATTTGGACCTTAAAATAGGCAACTTGTGTTGCAATGATGGAAATGTGATTGATGGAGTGAAAGCTTCTTGGTTGCAGTTAGAGAACAACCTTTACATTTAGATATCATCAATTAAATATTTTCACAAACGATTAATAGTACTTACTCTGTTTTAAAGTAAGTAGCAAAATATGTTCAATAAATCTTCAGAGAGGAAATTTGTCTGTTTATAAATTTCTATAATATTTTTCTCAAAATATTTTAAAGATAAAGTTAGGAGAATTTTTTACACTGTCTATAAGTTTCTCAGATTGATCCACAAAAAATTGAAAAATTGAAATGTTTAAATCAATGGGACTATTGTTTAATTAGAGGAATACCTTAAAAAGCAGTTATAATCGCTAGGAGTCCTCATAAATTGGAAACTGAACAAGCCAAAGCTAAAAATAAAAGGATATTGAAGACATCGGATATTGGTTGAGAAAGAAAAAAAACTAAAGCTACAGTGTTTTTTATCATATGTGAAGAAACAAAGGATGAAGAAGAACTGATACAGCGCATAAAATGACATACTTGGGTTCATGCAATGTATTCTAAAATTAATTTCAGAATCAAAACATACTTTTGCTTTAAAAGTGCTTAAAGGAATTCGTGATAGAGATTGGGACACCAGGTTTCTTAATTAGATCAGTGACAATAGTTTATGCTATTTTTCTACTTTAAATTGTATTTTTGAAACGTTTATTGTATTGTTTTGAAGATTAGTAAACTGCAAAAAGGATTACTTTTTATATTAAAATCACTTCTCTATTGCTGTATACTAAAAAATGTTTAGGTGTTGCAAATTCGGCAACCTTTTCCTATTAATTTTCTTCACTTGGTGTCAAAGATATAAAAATGAAAAGTTATGTCAAAGATTTTGTTGCAAAAGAAGTATATAAAATACTTGTGTAAGTTATTGATTTGTGCATTCTGCGCAATTAGCTTTACCTTTGTTAATCTCTTTATTAATGACTTATTATTGCATAGATATACCTGTCAATAACATGTTGCTGTGGTTTCAACCAACATCATTCAAAATTTGGTCGAGAGATGAGCTGATTGCATGTGATTTTCTTGGGTTATGATTTTCTTGGGTTACCTGCAAAAGAAATACAAATGATTGCTAGTATCCACTGAAAGTCTACCTGGAAAGCGATTTACCCTATACAGTGGGAACTAAGTCAAACTCAACCTCACAACTCAACTCAAGGGGTTTCTAAATTATCCAAAGTCGCTTTGACAAACAGAATACTATATATTTTTCTTTAATCTTTGATCGAAGAACTTTGCTAAATATGCTAGACCAAGTAGGGTTAAAGCTACCTTTACATATCGGTAAGAAATCAATTACAGAACCAGTATAATAAAACCAAACATAAGTGGATGACAAAAACAAATAAATTTAAAAAAGCAAATGCATCCACGAAATAAAACATCAGTGCACTTTTAACGATATAAATCTTCAAAAAAAAGTTAAAATAATTAACTAAAGAATAAATTAATATTGTAACCTCACTTAACAGTGGAAATAAAAAAAATAAAGTAAGTGTTTGAAGTAGATGAAGAAAATGACATATTTAAAAGCAGTATAAGGAAGAAAGAAATATAAAGTTAAGGAATTCTGAAGGACCCAAAGATCTTTAATAAATATACATGTATCTTGCAAAATTCAAAGAAGAAAACCATTTGCAATGATTTTATGAAGTTCGTTGAAATCGTTGACATTTCGTCGTCATCGTTGAAATTCGTTGGTAAATTTTCCGGAAGATTCATATGCATTTTTAACACTGCTGTTGAAAACACCAAAATTTTTATTACCATTTTCTTTCTTAAACTTATTAACTCGTGCTGTATTTGTACACTGTTAGTTACTATGTGTAATTAAATATTTTTAATGCATTCAAACATGTAAATGTGTAAGTATAACGATTCACAAATAAGCGAAAGTCATGTTTAAGAATTTATATGTGTATTGTGCCATTTGAAATAAAATAATAACGCGCAATATTTATTTTAAATTATCGTTCTTCCGCTTTTGCCGGATGAAAATATTTGCAAACATAAAGGGCTTCAACCAACTATAATATTTCTTAGAAGAAATATTATAGTTCTTTTTCTTCACACAAAAAGCACTTAATTTTATTTATTTAGTCTCTCAACTAGTTAGCATTACTTTAATCATGTTGTAAACAACCTATTTCCTCTTTTTTGCCGCATTATTTGAACTTCATTCAAAGTATTTACTTAAAATTTCTTTCAACACTTCGCACTTTTAATTATGTTTATTTGTAATTCTGCGCTACTGTTTCTATAAATATGGTTTCCAGCTATAATTTTATTTAACCTCTCTATATTGAATCTTGATTTTTATTTATTTTTGTTGACTTTTAAGTTAGTGAACCACCTTTGCTGACTACATTTCAACACTTTTATTTATATCTGAATGTCATACGATATTTTCCCAGCTGGAATTACTATTTTTAATGTAATTTTTGAAACATTCTTATCCTCCAAACAATTCAAACAATTTTGGTTTTAATTTTTTCATTCAATTTTTAATGATGTTGAATCAGTAATTAATTGTGGACATCTTTGTATAATAGTGACATTAAAAACAAAAACTATTAGACTAGTTTTAAACAGACTTTTATTTAACTTGACTTGCTTCTTGTTTGTAAAGATGGAATTTTGAATCGATTTCATACTCACTTCCGGATTTGGTAAAATTTTGAAATTTTGCACACTTTTGAGTTTTTACTGATAATGCACTATTTTAATATTTTCAGGACTTAATTATTAGTTAATCTAGTCATTTAATTAAATTTTAATGCCATACGCAGGGCGCCACCTGGCGGTGAAGTTGAGAAAAATGGATATCAAGATTCTGTAATATTTATAA
>BGPR01000159.1:757621-810985 GCA_013235015.1 Araneus ventricosus | reverse complement strand
CATTACTTTAATCATGTTGTAAACAACCTATTTCCTCTTTTTTGCCGCATTATTTGAACTTCATTCAAAGTATTTACTTAAAATTTCTTTCAACACTTCGCACTTTTAATTATGTTTATTTGTAATTCTGCGCTACTGTTTCTATAAATATGGTTTCCAGCTATAATTTTATTTAACCTCTCTATATTGAATCTTGATTTTTATTTATTTTTGTTGACTTTTAAGTTAGTGAACCACCTTTGCTGACTACATTTCAACACTTTTATTTATATCTGAATGTCATACGATATTTTCCCAGCTGGAATTACTATTTTTAATGTAATTTTTGAAACATTCTTATCCTCCAAACAATTCAAACAATTTTGGTTTTAATTTTTTCATTCAATTTTTAATGATGTTGAATCAGTAATTAATTGTGGACATCTTTGTATAATAGTGACATTAAAAACAAAAACTATTAGACTAGTTTTAAACAGACTTTTATTTAACTTGACTTGCTTCTTGTTTGTAAAGATGGAATTTTGAATCGATTTCATACTCACTTCCGGATTTGGTAAAATTTTGAAATTTTGCACACTTTTGAGTTTTTACTGATAATGCACTATTTTAATATTTTCAGGACTTAATTATTAGTTAATCTAGTCATTTAATTAAATTTTAATGCCATACGCAGGGCGCCACCTGGCGGTGAAGTTGAGAAAAATGGATATCAAGATTCTGTAATATTTATAATAATGACGTATTAATTAAAGACGAAAAAGTAGAAAATAATAAACTGAATTTATTAATTTGTTTGATTAAATTTCAGTTTTAAAGTTATTGGGGATGACGTTTTAAAATTTGATTCAATGTCGTATAACGAAAAAGACATTTGAACTGGCACCACACACTCCAAGACTTTACCTACTCCCGCGTATGTGATGCGGAAGTTTGCAGTGGATGTTCCTGCCCAGGAGTCGCCCTCGTTATCTGATCACGATACAAAATTACGAAGTCCGTCCGTCCGTTAACTCGAAGATCCTCCAGTTAATTCAAAATGGGACTTTAACGTAGTTAAACTAAACTAACCTCAACCTAAGTCTCTCCAAGGCCTTTGACCAACATCAACAGATTATCGTAAAAATTAAAATGATATACTGACCCAAGACCAGAGAGTTAGTTGCACAGTTAGGGAAAACAAAACAGGATTGAAATTTTACAAGAATGTTATATATACGCTATCGTTCCATGCAAAAATTATTTTTCAAGTAATCTTCTCCTTTATTTAAAAATTTCCCTATATCTTGTCCTTGTCTAGTGTCCATGGTATCTGACTACGTCTAAAAGACGTTTTTGGGTCGAAACTCACAAAATTTTTTTATGGTTTTACTTTAAAGCCCATTTATTTAGCTTTCAAAATATGGGTTTATTTTATTTTTACGATGAATAGAAACTGAGATATGGAATTTTTTATAAAACACGGTAGCTAAAAGAGAAACCGGAAGTTGGCGTTTTCCCCTCGTTATATCAAATACAACGCACTTTGAAGTATAAATTAATTTACTTTTTATTTATTTCGATTAATTATAAACTCTATCTGCAAGTCAAGTCAATTTGAATAAGATTTTGAGTTTCGACAAGCTACTATGAACATTTTTACCAAAATGCACATTTGCGGAGTTACAAAATTCACGTTTTGGGACATCGATAGCTTAATTGTTGTTTAATGATTGATTTTATGGTCTTAAAAGAGTATTTCATGAACTGGGAATAGTTACTGGCCAATATATACATTGAAATAATATCTTAATCTCAAAAATCATAGAATCATCACTTCTAAGAGGCAGTTTTTAGCAGGAACAAAAAACACAAGAAAAAAATTACGGACTCTCAGAATGAAAAAATGTGATAAGATTCCGAATAAAGAAGGTATATCCTACAAATGTGACAAATTTCAAAAGAAGATAAATAAATATATTTTTAATGAGAAGCAAATTAATACTTTAAATGAGTTTTTTGGAAAACTTATATTTTGTCAAAAGTTACTTACTCAAAAAATTATCAACATATTTCCTTGAAATTTTGTATATATGTTGTCTTAAGTGTAGTTAAGGCAATGAACTAGACATAAAGATTTGAGATTAATAGTTTGTGTTTAAGAACTGCTTAATATTGATTATACTTAACATTTGTGAAACATTAACATTTTGTGTGCTTAACATTTTGTGAAAGTTTGAATGAGAGAATACTCGACTGGCCATAACTTTCCTGTAAATGAAAGTATTTCTTAGATCCTATTCCATTGCCTTCACCATAGCTGTAAACGTGCTGTGTAGAGAAATAATTTGAATATATGGATTAGAATTTCTGTTAGAGTGTTTTGCTTTTTGCTCTAATTTTACCCATTTTTTACCTAAATTATCCCATTTTACTGAATCTTAAGTGACATAAAATTTCCTGGCTGATATTAATGATTGTTTTGAATCATATTGAATCAGAAAATGAGAGGAAATTGCACATTAAAGCGCTTTTTCAAAAATTCGTTCCCGCACGTAGTCAGATACCTTAACCAATGTTGGGTTACAGTTTTCACCTCGTCATCCTAGTGTTATCATTGCTTATTTCATGCTGCCGAAAATATTGGAAATCATAAAGTGCAAGATCTAGGGAATTCTGGGGGAGAGAGGGGGTGATCCCATACTTTTCACTTAAACCTATTCAATTTGCAATCTTCTTAACAAGAAATACATTATTTAACTCCTTAATAAAGATTTCATCTAAAATTTTAATTCAATATAATTTAAATCAAGTAATCATCTGCTCTTATTTAGCATTACAAACACAGAAAATATAAATTTCACATCAAACTGAAAGTAGAATCCATCAAACTGAAAGCGTCTCATTTCTTGGTAGACTTATTAACGTCATGAATTGCATAAAATAATGCAATCCTTTCATTTCTCTCTTTAGGTACATAAAACACGAGCTCCACTGCTTGACATGTGCGTTTCTAATTATAATTAATGAAGTAAATAAACAAAACTGACATCCATGACATCTCAGAGGCGTTTCAGCAAGAATCACATTTATGTACCATTTATCAATATAATTCAAAATACATATCACACAAATTTTAAACCTCGATTTTCGTTCTGAAACACACGGTATTTTAATAAAATTATGCTTATTGAATTTGCAATCCTTTTAACAAGAAACAAATTGTTTAACTTCTTGATAACGATTTCATTTCCACGATTTCATTCAAAATTTTAATTCAATATAATATAGATTAAATAATCATCTGCTCTTACTTAGCATTACAAACACAGAAAATATAAATTTCATATCAAACTGAAAGTAGAATCCATCAAACTGAAAGCGTCTCATTACTTGGTAGACTTATTAACGTCATGCCTTGCTTAAAATAATGCAATCCTTTCATTTCTCGCTTTAGGTACATAAAACGCGAGCTTCACTCCTTGACATGTGCGCTTCTAATTATAATTAATGACGTAAATAAACAAATCCGACGTCTAGGACATCTCAGAGGCGCTTCAGCAAGAATCACATTTGGGCTACGGAAATAATTTATGCGCAATGATGATCAACGGATCATTCTTTAATCAAAAGACCGGATTATGATGACACTGGAGCTTCTGTAGGAGTTCCGGTTGCTTGTCAGGCGAAGGTTAGGAAATTAAGAATTATGAACCTGCTCTTTAGAGCTCAGAAAATGGGGTTAATAATTTTAGTTAAGTTTTCACCCTTTAGGAGCAAACAGCTTGACAAAGTCGAGAGTTTTAAGAAATGGTGGAGTTTCGAGTGGCTGAGGTGGAAAAGGGTTTTATATTTGGAATGAGTTCAGGATTTTACACTTCAGATATTTCGTCAGGTAACCAAATGAAATCGGCTTTTTGGAAGTATTAGTTTGGAAATATGTATAGTTGTGATGTAAATTTTTTTAGAAAATTCTAGATAAGTTTCCCATTTCTATTCACTATATTTTATAATATTCAATGGTCGCTCATTTGTGCACCACGTGATGTTCGTGTATCGATGCTGTAACACAGTTTATTCATTAAGTGTTTTGCCGAAACAAATTTAAGCGAAACTGAGAAATCTAGCACATTCAAAACGTCAGAGAGAAAAACTCGCGTTATATAAGGAATACCATAACTTTTTAAGACTTACTATGTAAAAACTAAGGTATAAGGAGGTATTTTAAGAGGGTTAATGCGCTGGTTGCACCGAATTATATTCAAACCGTGTTGTAGATTTGTTAAGTCGTGCTACATGCAGTGGCGTAGAGAGGATGAGCGGCGCCTGGATAATAATGTCATTTTTTCTCCCCCCCCCATAATTAGTGGCTTAGCTTGTGTGAACAGCCCCCTGGTCATGGTACTTTTTCGCTCCTCCCATCGTATCTGACTGTAAAAAGTGACAAAGTAGCGTTTTATCAACATAGCCAGTGGCGTAGCGAGGGTAGATGGCGCCCGGGAAATAAAGTGATTTTCTTTACTCCAGTCGGCATTTGTGCCTTAACAAGCGTAAATGGCACCAGGGATATGGTATTAATTTTACACACCCTCATCATATTTTGCTTTATAAGTGGCATAAACGAAGTAAAGGTTTGACTCCATGGTGCCCCCTAAAACTGGCGCTCGGGGCATCTATACCCCCTTGCCCCCCAGGTCGCTACGCCACTGGCTATGTGGGTGGCATGATACAAGGAGGCATTAGGGAGAACTATGACACTCTTTGTACTGAGCTATACGTAAATCACATTAGGAGTCTGTTCAGTCGTGCTATGTAAAAGCCATCATATAAGGAGGTGTTATGTGGACATGGACTCTCCTTGCACCATTTTGTTTGGGAACTAAGTTGTAAGTTTATTAAGCCGTGCTGTATGAATGTCATGGAAGAAGTTGTTATAGGAAGGCTAAGGCCCTTTTCACACAGATTTATTTTAAAGCCGTGCAATAAGTTTGTTAAGTCACTCTTTGTGAAAGCCATGGTGTTGTAGGAAGGTCGCGACATTCTATGTACCAAGTTATATGAGATTGTTATTACAATTTTGTAGAAGAGTTATTGTATTAAATATACTCAATATCTAGTTAGTGTAAATTATTTATCCATTATAAGCCATTTCATTTTACAAATAATCTATTTCTTATTTTTGTGAATAAAATGTTTTCAAAAGAAGTTTCCTTATCTATAAACAACAAATTAATTTAAGAAGCAGTGTTTATATGTTTTTGTTCGAAAAATATTAAGGTAATCAGAACCAAATTTCGTATTGATACTTTTATATCTAGTTTAGATTTCTTTATAAAATGTTTTAACAAGAACTGATAAAAATTAGGCGTACTTTCTGAGCAATTCATTCTTACTGCAAAATATAAAATAATTCTTCACTGCAAAATAAAGTATTTAACTTTAATAATTTCATAGATCTTTTAGTCGATTCTAAATTTATCTAAAATATCGATATTAAACAATATATTCGTCAGTTTTATTGAAATTTTTGTCTTTATATTGTATGCTTTAGGAAGACAAACAAAGAGAAAGATTTTTATAGAGAAACATCTATATCCGTAAGAAAAAGCTCTATTAAATGTAAATGCATGTATACATGCATAATGCTAGTAAATTGATCAGCTTTCGATATTCTTCAAAAAATGGTTTTAGGATCAATATAGAAGATAAATATTTTCGAAGGTCCCTAGTACGCCTAGGACTATTTGAATGCTGCAGACTTGGACTCCCTGGGTATTCATTTACCAGAAAACACGATTTTGTTTAAAAATAGGCCAGAAATGTAATTTCGTTGATTTAAATAATGTAACTCGTCCTTCGAAAGTACTTTTGTTGTTTGAAGTAAGATAACTCAGTATTATTAGAAAGAAATTTTAAACCTGACATCATTATATTTTAAGAGGTTACCAAGTATACATATTTCCAGATTCTTCACTATTATGGCAATCCTTCTTAATTTTCCATTCAAAGAAAATCTCCAAGCAGAATATAATCTGCGCGGAATGTTGTGCTCATGTCCGCATACAATATTCCACAATATTCCCGTGAATTTTTGACCATTTCCTGTATGCAAATAGGGATCGGTCCGTAATATTATTTCTTTTCTTCAGAAATCGGAACAGCGCCCACAAGAACGCATTTGTACAAAATTTAAATGCGACTTCAAAATATTTTACCTAGAGGTCTTAATTTGGCTTACAATACATATTGCTCTCGAAGTATATTCTCCTTTAATAAATATTCAGATTTAATGCCAAATATTGTTACATTCATGTTGCACTGGTTCGGAAACGAGTAATGTTGTAGAAGGTATTAAAAATATTTTTTTTATTAAATCAGAATTTTTTCCATTCAATGCTAAATATTAATTTTTTTCCTGCATGGTATTAAATGGGCCGTATTTAATACTAGCCGCCTACGGCGACCAGCTAGTTCGCCAGTCTTGTATTAATAGTAATAAGGCAATTATAATTGACATTTTCAACATTTCAATTTTTGTAAGTTGAAAGCAATAATTGCAATTAGGACAAAGAAATGAATTTAAAAACACAAACAGTGAACAGGTTAGTTAGTATAACTGAATTATAATTTTTTTACACAAAACGAAAATGTACAGGATGTTTTTGCATATAATGAACTATGAGTTAATCTCTCATATTTAAGTGTTAAAAATGATAAGTAAAAAGATTCTTTAAAAAATGGAAAAGATAATAATTAATGAAAAATTTGAAGTACAATAATTAAATTTCTCAGTTAAAAATAATTTACGTATTAAAACTAATTAAAACTCAAAATAACTAAATAAAGTTTTTTCTGTAGAAAAAAGAGAATTCACTACAACCATTTATAAATAAAAAAAATATTGAATTGAAATGCATGAAAAAACAAATTTTTATTAATTATTCTGTGCATAACAAAACAAAAACACACACTAAGAAATAGAATATCTATCAACTATAAAAACACAAACTGTCGAATAATAGCTAATAATAGCAAATGATAAAAAATGAACTAAAACAGGCGTACGTTTGGAAAATAGTTAATAAAACCAAATTTACCATTCTAAAGCTAACTATTAGGCTTAATTAATCGCCAATAATTACATTGTGGAGAAAAATTTTGGAAAATTTGAGAAACATTTAGATGAGGAGAGAATTTTAAAACTAAAAAAAATGTTTAAAAATTACTGAGAAAATAGCATTAAATAAAATAAGCAAAAGCTAAATGAGAGTATTGGAAGAATTTAAATCTAATATTCCCTATTAGTTATGCAAAAGATTCGAAGTATTTGTTGACACTGCCGAAGGCAAAATTCATGCGAGACTAGAACCCGAGGCGAAATGGTGGGAGAAAGAGGTGCAACCGCTGCGCTATCGAGTCCGTGTGAGGGAACGTATGAAGCAGTTGTCATGGAGTATAGGTAAAAAATTGGGGGGCGGGCTAAGAATGTTGAAAAAAGAGGAATTATTTATATAAAATTGAGCTGGAGCGCTTACAACTTACATGAAGTGATTTTTAATATTAGGGAGATTTTCAAAGAATTTTTTTTCTAATTTTAGATTTAGAATAAACTCTTTAAGGCTAGGAGCTTAAGCGCATTTCTCAGATCAGTGTTAAAAATGTGGAACGCTTCACCATTTTGCATGTCACCCTTGCAAAGGCGCCATGCTAATCTTTTTCTGTATCGTTCCAATTTTAGTATATGTACTGCCGAAGCGATTACGTCAATAATAATTTTGTTTTGAAGATACTCGAGGCCATTACAGCTACTACGCCCCGCCTCCCCTACGTCAATTTCTACTCTCACAACCAACGACTTTAAAATTCCGATGACTTTAAAAATTTATAAAAAATTGGTAAAATTTTCTACTATAATAAAACTGGTATCATTGGAAAGATAATTATTTGCTCTTTAAAATTACATGAAAAATTACATGAAATTTAATTGAAAAAGGCTTTTTTATAGTAATGGAATTTCTTGTAATCCAATAGATTTTTTTTGGTGATTTCTAGTTATAAATGCTGACAAAATACATCATAGCAATTTCTCATGATACATAAATGTTTTCAAATTTTTCGTGAACAGTAATATTCTGTATCTTTCTATTTGGGATCATGCTTCATAGTTTAAGGATCCTCGATTTTGAATAAAACACGCTTCGCTTCAAGGAACAGAATTTCTTAAGAAATATTGATAAGTATATTCCCAATTTAAATTATCGCAGTCCACCTTTAGATAGATGTAATAGAATAAATTAATCATTTTTTTCTCCTCTTGACTACATAATACATCAAAGTTTAAACTCAGCTTTCTAACATTAATATATATATATATATATCTATTTTCTGACGCACACAATATGAATCGGGATATTTTGATTTCAATAGATACAAAATTTTTTAATCGTCGTACAAGCATCAAGGTTAATGTTTTTGTTCTTTCGCTGGAAACAAAATAAGAAAGGATTTTATTTTTAAATAATTTTTAATGATACTAATAAATAGTATTCGCTTACCCTTCTGTTTATATTATAACATTTGTTCTTGTTAATTAATAAGAAAATTATTTTATTTCTGTACTATACTGACATTTTGATGTAAATTTTTTAAAATGTAGTAAGGAATACAGGAAACGGAACTAAAGAACAAATTCCGAGCTAATTTTTTAAAAAATTATTTTGTTAAAATACTTACCTATTTGAAGAAAAGATTTTTAGTTATTCATTAAATATAAAACTACTTAAAGTTAATGAAAAAAGATAAAAAATGTAAGTGGTTCAAATTTACAATACTGCGCAGTGAAGGATTAAAGATGCGCAGGAAGGACAGCACCCCCAAGATTAAATAACACTTGCCGACACTGCAAATAACGTTTCCCACCATTTCAGTAATTTTGTGACACACAGGAAATGTAATTTTGATAGTAAGATTGAGCGATTCTGACCTGTAGCAAGAAACAGCTCCAAGTTTTCTGTCGAATTGAATTGAGATTTGTCAGAATCATCATAGGATTTCACAACTAAAATTGCAACTATACGATAGTGCTTAGCACGTAGTTTTCTTTTTATCTAGAAGTGCATAAAATCAGCCTAGAAACTGTTACGCAAAAATAAAACAAAAACATTTTTACACTAATTGCAGGAGGAACTGCTGCTTTCCAACCCCAATGGACTGCCTTATGTCTAAGAGTACCTATTTAGTTTCAACAGCAATTAAAATTTAAACAAGAAGCCTTTTTTCTTTCTAGCAACAACTTCCAGTAAATCAAACTACCTAACAATATTTCAACCTCTTTGAAGCAACGCTTCATTTCTATAAGGTTGTTATCTTCAGACAACGTCCTTTATGCATGCAAGTACGTAGCAGACTTCTGAGATATGAAGATTAATGTTTTCTAAAATTTAAACTCCTTTGTTTTTGGCGAGGAGCCAGATAATTTCTGACTCTTCGTCATCATTATTCAAAGACAGATTAAACTTTGCCATCCTGAGTGAAAGCTCAATTTAGGGTGCTTTTCAGCAGTTCTCCCTTTTTTAACTCAAAGCTATTGTTTCCTTTGGCATTTAAGTAATTGTAAGGAACCCATAAATCTACTTCAGATATATCATGGTGCCTGAGACACTAAGATAATAGGGCATTACTCTGCGAACGTTTTTCTCTATAAGTATTTTTGATGATTGATATGTTGATTGAGCCCGTTTTTCCCTCCAGTAAATGGGGGTACATTTTACTTTTTCTATCCCTTTTATCTGTCTTCCGAATATAATTGATTTGTTTTCGGAAGAAATGACGTTTCCTCGACCCTAAATTTCTTTACATGATTCTTATACAGAGCTTTTTATTTTCTCGTATACGAAGCACCCGAAAAAAGATTTAATAATCTTTAAAAGATTCGAACTCGCGGTTACATGTTAGAAATCTTTTCCTCACCTTTAATTCAAAAATTTGTTGGGAGATTTATTTTGGACGTGGGTGGAGGGATAATGCCTGTCTGTCTGTGGACACAATAAGTCAAAAACTTAACAAGCTAAGCAAAAGAATTTTGATATGCAGTCTTCTCAACAAAATTGTTGATATATCTATCAAATTTCGACGATATCTGAGCACAAGAAGTCTCTATGTGCTCCCCTGTTCTCGTGAACACGGTAACTCAAAAACAAAACAGGTAGTTGAAAATTGGCATACGGTTTTATTACTAGAATTGTAAATCAGTGCCAAATGTTGAACTAAATCTGTTTACGGGTTGACTGCCTTTCAATTCGTGTATATTCGTGTATATATATATACTGAATTACTCTACAGCTATTGTAAATATGACAGACAGTGGCGAATTCAGGGGGCTATCGGACTGCAGCCCCCCTAGAGCCATACCCAAATTCTTGATATTTTGCAAATCACTACACCTGTTGGTTCTCAATCTCTTTCTTTAAAAATAAAACTTGGCAACATTGCTTTCTGGCTTGACAGGTTCGGAGACTTTTCCACTTTTGTAGTCATTCTACTCGCACTTGTAGCGTTAACGCGGTCGAAAACATTTTTTGGCTAGTTTTTTTATTGTATTTTTATTAAATTATCGAAAGTATTGTAGTGTCCTTTATGATGCTTTATTGTCAAGTGAGCAAAATTAAAGTGTTTTGACTTACATAAGGTCTGAGATCACGACGATACAAAATTTTAATGAACTCACCTCCCCCAGACCAAAATCCTGGAGAGGTTACAAATTCCTAACTGCACTGCCCCACAATTGTTCATTGGTTGCGAAAACAATGAGATGAGAACTATGCTGAACAAAAGATTGCATAAATGGTAGTCAACAAGGATACTTCGTTGAAATAAAATGCACTTGGCATTGTCTTTCCATTCTTAAAATTACTCTGCATGTCACCTGAATGGAAAGAGAAGGCATACATGGAGCTAAGGATTTTTTTAGATCATGAACATACCCAGGATAAGAACTCTGAGCTGCCAAATATTGCCCTGGGGAGTCCCATAGGTGCTCTATATTCTTGATATCTCGGTATCGAGCTGGAAAGGCGATTCTTTCTAAACTTTTCTCCTGTATTCTTTGTCAAAAATGGAACGTTAAGGGCGATCATTATCATCCATAGCATGAAGGCATCACCAATAGCACCAGAATACGGTCTTGTATAAGGATCAAGAATCTCGCATCGGCTTCTCTTTCCAATGAGAATTTCTCCATAAATTATATGTTGCTTATTAATAACTTCGCCGTGCCTATCCAAAGATATTAGAGTCCAAACCATTCAACTTTCTATATAATCGTTTCACTCTCTATTGTGAGTCTGATAGTATCTGGTTCCCATTTCTCTTCTGATCAGAATACATCAAGAGTAATTTTTAAAAAATAAACCTCGACTCTTTTGTTCTGTTGTTGAAATACCATTCTGTCTGGCGCAACAAAATCGAGAAAATCTCCACAGTCGGGTGATAGAAACACACACAAATATCTTCGTGCATGCATATCTCCATTATGGAGATGTTTTTGTACTATTGATCATAATATTCTTCTCTCCTTGTAGTTGAAAATGATGAGAAAAGAGATGAGGAAGAGTAGTGATCCTCCATCTTCAAACTGAAAGAAGCAAATATTGATCATTATATGTAGGTAGTAATTATACATTGGCGACGAGGGAGAGATGTCTTAGTAATTGAATTTTCTGGATGAAACTGATTCCAATTTCTTTAGATCATCGCATAACATATTGAGATTTGTTGCAACGTCTGCTTTTGATGAACCCATTTTTATCCCTCCACCGCCTCCCTATTACCTTCTATCTTAACAAATATGGTGAACGATTTCTCCTGAACACAATTAACAACAATTTCACACACATAACTGTAAATCAACGAACATTATTCAGAAACACGCACATAATTTAGCAAGGAACTTTTGTGTAAATCAAAGATATGATTGGCATATTGCCTATTTCTTAAAAAATATATTGGTGACTTTATGTTTTCACAACCGATTAATGATCGCCTTTTCATACAAAGCATATTTGTTGTTTTAGTTCCATTTCTTTCCAGATGATCAATAAAAAAATGTATATTTCCAAGTGAATAATGGAACTCTAAAGCATAAAAGTATGAAAAAAAAAATTCTGTATTTCGTGGTAAAGAATCCATAATTACAATGGAGATCTCGAAAATTACATATAGCAACTGGATTGATTGACAATAAAAACAAAAAAGAGTTGAGATAATTTCGAAAACTCATTTCAAAAGTGTACTCTCTGAAAAGAATATTGTTACTGCATATGGTTATTGCTACAGAAACTATTACAAATATAAAAGAAGACAAAAGCATTTATTTAAGAAGCCAATGTTATAAAAATCTCCATTAATAACATTATTAATAAAGGCGAATGTATGCTTGTGTTGCCGTCTACAGGGCAGATAATTGGATTTACAGTTACAAATTTGTCAAAACTACAATACTTTACAATACTTTATAGGATTGGAATGGGAGCTGTAGAGTGATTTTATGAAATTTCATTTAAAATTCCAATTGATTAAAACTAAGCAAAGTTCTATCATTTTCTGTGATAACTTCAGAAAATATTACTATGCAGAATAGTTTTTGCACCAGTATTATTAGAGATATGTTCAATAAGGTGAATGTTGGAAATTGAAAAGAAAATAGATAAATTTAGAGTTTCATTATTTAAGTAAAAGAGTTTTTAAGTTTAAGTTCTTAGATTTTTAAGTTTAACTTTCAAAACTATCATGACTCTGTTCAGACGTCTTCAAAAACTAACATCGTATTTCCTGTATTTCTATCTTTTTTTGTTACCTCACACTCTTCAAAGAGTACCTTTACAACCTTGGTAAAAATAACAGAAATTTATTGCTCACCTTAAGCTTTTCTGAACAGTACGATGACAATAAAGAAATATGGCGATGGAATGGATACAAATCTCCTTTTAAGAATGAAAAGAATGAGTTTTCTAACATTATACTTGCAACCTGAGAAGAAGATTTCGAAAAAGTCTTCAGTAGCAATCAAAAATGCATTATTATTATCTGACACGAAACGACCGCGGATGGCGGTGAGAACAAATTCCATGGCCATTAACAGTAGGGAACTGAAATAAGGAGTCATAATTCATCCCATTTATGGATGAAATTTTCAAAAGTAAGCAATTAATTTCGAAGTAGAAGCATTAATGAGATAATGTCTTCGTTTACATCTTGTTGAGCTTTATTTATGCATTTTTCAAATATGCAGTATCCTGTCTTAAGCGCTAGGTGGAGTTAATCTGTTGAAGGCAAAATAATGGCGCTCTCTTGAAAAATAAATGCAGATAAATCGAGTATTCTCGAAATTTAAAGCTAACACCTGGAATATATTTTCTTAATATATTGATAAGATAATTTTTGCATTTCTGTAATTTCATTCGATTGAATAGTTAGTTTCCTTCTCAGGTAACATTTTAATCTTAACATGAACGAAGATTATAACTAAATACAGGTTGAAACAACATTCAAACTCTTAGAGGAGGCAGGAAACACAAAGGCAAGCTGTAATCATTTACGATAGGACGGAAATGCCACCTTAATTAGCTATATGGCGTTGTTTGTCAGCTCTGTACCTGGATTGCAGCGTTAGTTATTTAAAATTGAGACTACATACGAAGAACATGCAACAGTTTACGTATGCTGAGATGCCGAACATGGCGACCTTATAGCAAAATCCTCCATTACTGATATTAAAATTCACCGAAATTCTTGCATTTTTGAAAGGGTTCGCTCACCCTTGCGCTGCGCTCAGAAAATTTTCTGAAATGTATGTCTGTATATGTCCACGAGTTTGCAAGGTACGTCGGTAATATTACGGTACATTCATGATTCCACTATCTTACAATGCCAAGACTACGTTACAGTTCGAGGACTTGGCTTCGAATACTTCCGTCGATCTCAATTAATTCAACAAATGTGCCTAATGTTATTAATAAAACTTAAGTTGTTCACTTGCATGTAGTCATTTCTTCTATTCTGTGCTCAAGCTCATGTAACAATAATATTTCCCACCTTTCATTTCCATAAAATTCGGATTCATCTTTGAGCTCTTCACCTTTCGGAAATTCGATCAGACAGTAGTTTAATACTTTGTGCAAGGACATATGCACGTAATAAATTATTTTTCAACAAAACGCAATAATTCAGTTTTTAACCCTTTCAGGACGACAGCATGGAAAACTTGCGGTTTGATCTGGCCGACGATTCTCAACCCGCGTGGCTGCTCATGGCCGATGCATTTTTTATAATTAAGCCTAATTGCACTAAAGCTGGTGTCACACCGACGTGACAGACGGTAACTAAAAGCCACAAGAGTCGGCACGTATTTGTGACAGTCGGGGGATAATGTGCCAAGCAGCTGGCACGCCCGTGTGACAATCGTCCTCAGAGGGTTAATTTACGATTTATTGATAAATGGGTTTTTGAATAAGTGTTGTTGAAATATAAATTCGATATGTAATGCGAAATGAAATCATTTTCTCATAAATCGAGTCTTCCTCATTACAATTCTATAATTATTTTTTTATCGGTAGTCAATTCACTACCGGTAATTATGGATATATATTCAGGATGAACTTTGATTTTTTTTCTTTTCTTTCTCCTTCCGATTTTCATGGTGATGGCATGAATTTATGTTCATAGAATATGTGAATAATTTCACTGCTAAAATTCTTAAAAATTTCTGAAAAAATATCATCTAAAATAAACATACTGACCCATTTCACACTTCTTTTACATATACTGAGTGGATGGAATTAACTGTTGAGAGCATTTTAGGCAAAATAGTATTGGTATCAATAACACCCAATCTCAGAGGTACGCATTTAAGAACATATGGAAACGAATAACTCTAAGAAAGTTTCAAAATGAAAAAATAGAGGAAGATAAGGTGCAGCTTCAGTTACTTTTAAAATCCATAACAGTTATAGTCGTAAAATAATCATATTCATATTAATTACAAAGTGTAAGTTGTTTAGGACTGCGTTAGACACTAACAATTGTTATAGATACACAAACGCAAATTTGACTAGAGCGTATATAAACTAAAATAAGTTTAAAAGTCATGTATACGGTTGCAATAGACGTACTTTTATTGTAACTGTAAAGTTGTATAGGGTTATATCTATTTTAACTGTAATAATAAGGGCCGTGTTAGACTACTTTCATTGTAGCTGCAATGTCGTGTAGAGATTGCTTATTAATTACAAATTATAATTGGTTTTGGATTGCTATAGAAACTAAGTAAAAGGTTAAATTTATTTAACTGTTATATGTTCATTAATTTTTGTAACATTTTAACTGCAAAGCTGTAAATGAAAGCATTTGTAGGGCTACATTTATTTCAATTGTTAACTGTATAGGAATATTTTCACTGCAACTATAATGTTGTATAGGAACATATTAATAGGGATGATTTTATTTTAATTGTTAACTTTATAGAGACATTTTCATAGCAACTATAAAGCTATATAGGGATGTTTTTATAGTAGCTTAAAGGCTGTATAGAAATATTTTTAATTATAAAACTTTTATTGTAAAACTTATAAGGATAATTTCATTAGAGTGGTAAAACTGTACGTGCATACTTTCACTATGACTGCATCGTATTTAAACAATATTTTGGGTACTTTGAAAGGGAGTGAGTGATAAGCGAGTACACAAAATCATACATTTTTCACCCTTTTCAAACTGCCTAATCGAGGTTAGGGTTAAAGCGAGTCGTTCAGACAATAAGTTCACATTCCCCGTTTTAGTCGAGGGATCCGTATCTCATTCCGAGTGGAAAGTTTTCTCGGTTCGAAGTTCTTTCAGCAGCGTCCGCTACATTAAGTCTGCTACGCCGCCGCCATAATGCACAGACGAAATATGAATCAGTTACAACAACACATCCCGTGTGGAACAACAAGCCTGGGCTTTACAGCAGCCGACCCCAATTTATGTTCCAGTAATTACTAGCATCTCTTTTCCGCTCACAACAAAATTGTTGCCAGTCTCCTCCTAATTTTAGAAGGGGGAAAAGACTGCTACAATCTAAACTAGTAACAAAAGGGGGGCGTCAGGAGGGGCGGCTTCTGATAAGGCAACTAATTACCACGGGATTGCCCCTGATCACAGCCCCGGTATTCATATAATAATGAAAAGTAATGAAACAATCTTCGGTGTGTTGTGTGCTGCTGGCGTGTTGTAGCAACTCTTAAATCGCGAAGAGGGCGAAATGGTGCGGTTTGGGCGTAATGGATTGTTCGCAAGTCTTTGCTGTATCAGGATGGGGAGGCATTTGTTACGTCAAGATAATGCAATTTGGACACCGCTCGTTTTTTTTGTGTTTTGTTGGTTTTCCTTCTCGAGGCATATTTTTACTGATATCGAGGTTAAAAAATGGACTTGTCGTTATTTATGTGAAGCTAATGTTCCGTCATTTGTTGAGGGGACTGTTTTTTTTCGGTGATCCTGTCTGTGTTTTGTCTAAGCTTTGTGAATTAACAGCTCTAATATTGTATTTGTTTTTGTGTTTTTTTGAGGGGAGAGAAGAAAACTTTAGCTTGATTTATGATATGAGTCAGGCCTGTTGTTAGAGCATTACATGCAAAGAATTTTGGAGAAGGTGCATTAATTACATCACACAAGGGTGTCCATAGCACATTAAAAACTCGTAAATTAGTTACCTAATTACACGAGGTCTAATCGATACTGATTCATTAGTGAAAAGATCATTAATTGTTTCTTTCGTCTTATTCGTTATGTAATCCAGGCTCAAAACGCATTATTCATTTGTATTTTTGTTGGAATGTCAAATACTTTCAAGCATACAGATTGCAGCATTTGTTTTATTTGAAAAAGTAATTAGCTAAAGAATAACTGTGTTTTCTCGATTTAAAAAAAAGAGAGCAATGCATTAATAATTTCATTTTGAATCTAGGGTATTGTATTTATTTTATTTCTCAATTTTTGAACGCAAAAAAAAATGTGTATAATTGTTGGGTAGAATATCCAAATTTCAATGGTTTTATCATATTGTTTCTTCCAGTTTTTCCTTGACAGACAGAGACCTTTTTTATTAAAGGATGTAGTTTTTCTTTGTTTCATTCATTAAAGTTGGTTGCCTTATACCACAGTTAGTTTTTTGATGCTTTAATAAAGTTTGATTACGAAAAATTGCGTCCTTTTTGTGTATGTGCTTTATTCCCTTAAAATTAATCATCTTATTTATTTGAATTTTTAAAGATAATCTGTTTCAGATTTTAAAGAAATATGGCGAATTTAAATTTTAAAGCTCTTCCAGTCTGAGCAGTCTATGCACGTTTTAATAGGAATCAATTATTCAAAGAATAGTTCACATTTTGATCTACAGTTTATTGATGGGTCTTAAATTTAACATAACTGCTTATTAAAATACGCGGTTCTCCCTGGACAACGAATAAACCTTGTTTGAATTTGTCCACACAGTTTAACAGCCCACGCTACTAAAAAGTTCTTTGCAAAACAAAGTTCTCTTCGCTGCGAAAGTGCGTGAATTTATTTCCAATTCTTACTTATAAATAATGATTAAAAATTAGAAGAACATGATATAATAGAGATTTAAAAAATTATGCATCGAAAATAAGAAACCGCCCTTGTTTTCACGAAATTCTCTTATTTCTGTTCCATATTCATTATCTATTCTGAACGACTTCTTTCTTAGCTATTCTGAAGTAGTCGGTGTCCCTTTAACCAAAAGTATCACTGAATGAATAAAGTTTCACTGAATGAATAAAGTTTCACTGAATGATATCAAAATTCAATTGATTTTAGGATACCTTACATGTTCCTTAAAGTTCTATATTTAATTATAAAAAAGAAAATACAGAAGAAACAGAAGAAGTAAACAATAGTAATAATAATATACCCTTTGATAGACCTTTTGATATCTCTTGTACTTGTCCCTAAAAGTTCATATTTTTCAGAAGAAAACAGATTCAGACTTTTAAAATTTTGTTTAGTTAATATCATAAATAAATATACAGAAACATCAATTACCCGTAACAAAAGTATAGCAATTGTGATTATAAAGAGACTATTAGAATACGCATTGATTATGCAGGGATTCGTTATCTATACCGAAATTTATTCTAATAAAATTCACCTTTCAAAATATTTTTGTCGATGTTATTTTATATCTGCTATCAGTGGCTAAGTTAATTTTTCTGTCACTGTAACCATTTGAAGAAAATTTTTGAATTCATTTACGCAGCAAACTATAAGCATCCGATCAGGGCCTGCCAGAGGGGGCTGAAACAGTGCTAACGTACAAGGCCCCGCTTTTCTGAAGGCCCCACGCCGCTGACTGATTTGCAAAATGAAAATTGATTGCATTGATATCTTTAATGACATCAAACTTTGTCGTCGAGTTTTGCCAAACAGGATCGCAATATTACAATTTTTACTTAACCTCGTCAAGACTAATTTTTAAAGAAATGCATTTATTACAATGTACGTAGATGTACCATCGGTCTCTAAACTGTTAAAAACAATTTATTTGAATTGTATGCAAATTTTGTTACTTAGCTGAAAATTATATAGGTCTTTCCAATTATCAAGCATCTGCAGAAAAATCTTTCTTAAGAATGCAAATTATAAAAATTTACTTGAAATCTAGGATTAGTCAAGAACTTCTTTAAGCATTTTATTTATCGAATCCGAAATAACAAAACTAAATTATGATAATATTATCAATGAATTTGCTATAAGAGACGTAAAAAAATAAAACAAAAATTGCATATTGTAACCTTATTATAGTAATTTGCATACCAAATTGCATTTTAGAAGATAAGGAACAAATTATTTATGTTATTTGATTTATTAGGGACGCTTTGTGTGATTTAAGTGCTAACTTTATAAAAATAATTTAATTATTTATCATTCTCATACATTCCTTAAGTCCTTATTATACCAAATAGTGCAATGTAATAAGTAGCAAAATCCAATAAATTATTTTTTTGTACAAAATATTTTCTATGCCCCGCAAGTCAATTTTGCACCAAAACCCAGCTTTTGTTCGGACCGGCTTTGCATCTGATTTACATAAATGCAAATAACTAGACCACTAAGAATCCTTTCTTACTGAAATACTCAATATATTACGGGCTCTTATTTTATATCTGTTGTAAGTTCATTTTTCCGTCATATTAATTACTTAAAGCAAAAATTTGAATTTATTTATTCAGCAAATTATGTGTATTCGATATACATAAATGCAAATAACCAGACCAATAAGAATCCTTTCTTATTAAATTATCGAATATATTCTGGGTTGAGAAGAAAGAAATCCGACTTAATCGATTTGGCTGGACTTTTATGAAAAAAAATGGCAAGAAATTTCAACTTAATCGATTTGGATATATTAAGAAAAACTTAAAATAACAAAGATTCTCCTTTTTTTGTTCTCTTTCAGTAACTAGCTACTCACTCCATTAACGCACTATAATGGAAGAACTTACACCTAAAGAGCAAATCAATCAATGAAATTGAGTTCCATGAGTGGAAAAAGGGGCAAAAGGAAAGTCTAGTTCATTACCTTTCTTGAGGGGAGTATGAAAAAAAGATTGGAAAAAGAGAGAAAGGTGAAAAAAATAAAGACACAAACAAAGACATGAAAAACTTAGAGAAATAAACTGCTTTTTCGATCACAATAGAGAAGCAAAGAAACAAATAAAAAATGGCACAGGGAAAAAAGTTTATTGCAACAGAGAGAGGCCGCTTTGAAAGAAAATTGCGATAAAAAGTGAATTTCTGTTTTATTTGAAACTTAAACGGAGGAAAAAAAGATTTCGACGGTGTCGAGAGAAACAGCGATGTTTTGAACAATGAGTTCCTTTCATTCCGATTAAAAAGATGGTGAGGGCAAAAAATTGTCAAACCCTCTTCAACTATCACCAAGGTAGAGAGGCTTTTAAAAGTGATAGACAATGGCTAAGCTTTAAGTGATGGATTGTTTCCGGCTCATCTGTCGCTCGCAAGCACAGATGTTAAGCTGAAAAACTTCAGATTTAGTAAACAGCGTTAAGGAAGATATTTTTTGTTAAAAATTAATATTAACTATAGAAGGATGATAAATTAGTTTTCGAGAAAAGGATCGATTATGGGGTATCTAGGTAATATGTAAAAGCCTTGGGTAACTAAGTTATACAGAAAAAGCTTCGCTGTCATTATGGCACATGCATGTTAATCCGTTATTTTTTATTGTTCGAAAACTTTCTTTGAAAAGAATTAAGTGCAATTTTACAATGCGATTATAGAGTTATTTAAATTTAAACGTTGCTTCTGTCGCTGTTTATCTCTGTAATGGTTGATGTAACAGCTCTGAGATAACTTATTCCTGCACCAAAAAAAATCTTTATATTATGTACTTTAATTTTTATTATTTGAAAACCTAATGGCGACCAGGGACCTTCAAAATCAGTTTTTTTTAAATTTTCAACTATTCAATTTGAAATTTTGTAGGCATTAACAGGATAACTATATAAGACAACACAGGAAATTTCACTCTAATATATTTATTTATTTCTGAGTTATGGGTATAAATGTAATTTTTTATAACAGTTAATCGCCTTTATGGTAAATGTTCCAAGCGCTTCAATTTTAATAAAATTTCATGAGATTTTATATAAGTATTATGATGAGATTTATTTTATGAGATTATTTATTAGAGAGAAAAATATATATATCATATTTTATAAGAGATATATTTTTATGAGATTTTATATAAGTATATAGATATATATATGGAATAATAATACAGAAGAATTTTTGGCATTGATACAGAAGTTATTTTGTTATTAAAATGCAAATATTTTCTTCCATATCAAATAAAATTAATCTCAATTTTTGTTTGAAAGGTGCTAGAGTAACTAATTAAAAAAATTAAAATGATTTCGAGTAATCTTATTTATCGTAAAGGCTATTAATTGTTATTAAAAATTACATTTGTATCCATAACTCGAAAATAAATAAATATATTGCAGTGGAATTTTGTGTGCTGTCTTATATATTGCTTCTATTATTGCCTGCAAAAAATTTCAAATTGATTAGTTGAAAATTGAAAAGAAAAAGGATTTTGAAGGTACCTGGTCGCCTTAATCTGAAAGGTTTTATCTGTATTTATTACAAAGGTACAATTAAGTCAAACGTTTTGGGTTGAATATTGCATTTGTTGATGCATAACTAGTTAAAAGTTGATTTAATAGATCTTGGATAACTTAGTCGGGCCTAAAACGCTTTACTTTAGATTATATATTATTGATGTTAATTCTTTACTTTCATTATTCGGAAACTTACACTGTCAATGTAAGGATTTAGGCGTTTTTATTATAATAATACTATCAAGTAAAATATTTAAAATTAAATGCTGCGTCTGTTGATGCATATTTTTGCAATTTTTTCATTTAAAACTTGATCTAGTTTCATTAATTTATATTTCTCATTTATCAGATAAAATATCAATGAATGGCTTTATTTCATTATACAGGCTACACATATTCTTAAAATTATTGAATAAAGATTGTTTGTTTAATAAAGATTTGTTTGAATAAAGATTATTTTGAAAGTAAATATATTTAAAGTAACTTACTAGTGTTGCATTACGTTTGTAATTCTAGTCAAATAATAAGACGTTGACGTAAATAAACTTTTCAAAAGTGGAATTTTACTAATGAGTCATTTTCGCGTCTTAAAGACGTCTTCGAGTTGGTCAGCTGTGAAAGTTCGGAGCTTGGACCTTTGTCTGAAGTATTGCTCTCTTGTCATCAAATCATATTAGAACGTTTCCAACGATAATCAAATCAGAGACAAAAAGAACTGACTTTTGATATATTTTTAAAAGTTTATTTGAAAGAATCTTCAGAATGTGGTTTCTCATGACACATATTTATTCAAATGTAATTGTTTTTTCAGGTTGTTGATGTTCGTGCCTATAAGCCTCGTTCAATTATCATTCAACTTGTTGCTTTTTCTTCTTTTGCTTCAATATAAACACAAAAATCTAAGTTATAAAAACAGAAAATAAATGTGTTTGTGTCTGAGTGTTGGTCTCAAGAATTCCTCGTAAACGGTTAAAGATAGTGACATAAAATTTGCACACGTCATTTCTGGGGTACATTTCTAGGTCAACTTTCAGAATTAATTATTTCTTAAGACATACAATTAAATAACGAAAATCAAGCCGATTTCAGCCTAATTATTAGTTTTTCGCCAATAACTTCTGAAATATTTATCGCACGAAAGTTTATACAATCTGTAATTGTTGTTTCAAAATTTATTTTTAACGCAATTTTTAGCAATAATTTCTATTCTTATGAAATTAAATTAAAGCCAATTTACTATTTATAAAATCCTTCATTCACGTGCATTTGCCACTGTTAAAGTTAATATAAGAAAATATTGTTTTCTTAAGATATTTTTATTTACAAGGCAGACTTTTCATTTCCGGTATTATATCGTATAATATACCTCTTTTAATTTGGTTGCAAAGTAATCTAATTGCTGTGCAACTGGACTAATTACTCTCTCTCTATGAGATATTTTGTTTAATTTTCAAAAATTTTTAAATGATCCTTATGAGTGTGTTAAGTCTCTCAAGATTACTTAGTCCGGTTCCTATCGAAGAGAGACCAACTAGGAAGGAAAACAAGTTGTTGTACCGGTATATCTGTCACAAGAAGTCTTCCTTAACGATGAATATTATAGAGATGAAATTTGCTCTTGCCATTCTGGGGTCTAGATCAATTGTGCTTTCTTCAATTTCCGAAATTTTTATTTCTTAAAATATTTAATTTACTAACGAAGATTAAGTTTTTCGCCAATAACTTCTGAAATATATATTGCACGACGATGATTTATATACCATCTTAAAGAGCGGATAATTCTATTTTTACTGATCTGAATTTAATTGGCATACATCCATTTCCTCGAATTTCAATAAATATTTCGAAATTCATCTGAAAACACAATTTGTAAAAATGCTCTCTAATAATGTAATTATATTCAGGCCGATTATTTTTTTATCAAATCCTTTATTCCCATGTTTTTGATAAACTTTTAAATGATCCTAATGAGAGTGTAAAGTTTAAAAAAGTTATTGAGTCCGTTTCTTAGGCAGGAACATTATCCGATGTTTTTCCGATCAGATACACAGACACCAAAAAGGAGAGAATGGTACTTCGAACAATTATTAATAAAACCACGATATGAAGTAAGCTTCGTTGTCGCTTTAGTAATGATGGGGAAGGAAAAATGGAGTTCCAAAGACTGCGTGGTTTAAAGGTTCAAAGTTTGGAGACAGAAGGAAGAAAGGAATTTAAGTGCTAGCCGAAGGATAATACGACACGGGAGAGGATGATCGAAGATGAACGAATAACAAAACTAAATTGTAATGATATTATCAATGAATTTGCTATAAAATATGTAAAAAAATATAAAAAATCGCATATTGTACCGTTATTATAGTATTTTGCATGCCAAATTGCATTTTAGAAGATTATGAACCAATTATTTATGTTATTTGATTTATTAGGGATGCTTTGTGTGATTTAAGTGCTAACTTTATAAAAATAATTTAATTATTTATCATTATCATACATTCCTTAAGTCCTTACTATATCAAATAATGCAATGTAGTAATTAGCAAAATGCAATAAACTATTTTTTGTACAAAATTTGTTTCTAGGCCCCGCAAGTCCATTTCGCACCAAAACCCAGCTTTTGTTCGGACCGGCTTTGCATCTGATTTACATAAATGGAAGGAAAAATGGAGTTCCAAAGAATGCGTGGTTTAAAGGTTCAAAGTTTGGAGACAGAAGGAAGAAAGGAATTTAAGGGCTGGCCGAGGGATAGAACGACACGGGAGAGGATGATCGAAGATGAACAAAAGATGCTGCTGCTTTCATTCAGACCAACATTGGGTATATCAGCTAGCCATTATATAAATCTCGCATAATCAGGCGATTCGCATAAATCCAGATACACTACCGCCAAGAGTGGGCGAGCTTGTGCCTAAGTGTACGCAAATTACAAATTACAATGTATAAAATGATGAAAGTTAAGCTGCAATAGGTAAAAAAAAATCACCATCCTTGCTCGACCCTGCGCCCTGACCTCCGAATACAAGACGAATATTAAATTACCTTAAGTTATGCCACAGTTAAATCGAGATTAACATATTTAATTGAAATCAGATGTGCCTTATTATCTATTTGTAACATTAAGAATAAAACTGTGGCACAATTATCCGAAAATACAATAATGAAATGCTCAAACGGCAAACAGATGATATTAGATTTCAATAACATATTTCATAACGCATTCGAAAAAAATCAAAGCTAACTTTAACAATCCAGAGAAAAGCAAGCTTTTAGTATATTCATCCGATTCCGAAATTATTACTGGAAAGTTATTTTCTATTCAGTTCTCCTTAAAAGATGGCCGCTGTGTCCTAGTGGCTCGAAACCTGATTCCACTGATTCGGCCTGTTACACTTTAAATAATACGTAGAGGGTCAAAAGTCCTATCGCTGGTGTGGTGCGGAAGTTTGGAGAGGGGTGAAGCTCAGGTGCCGCCTTCGTCACCTGACCGTGGTTCAAAATTACGAGGTCCGTCCCAAAATAGCCCTCGTGTTGCTTCAAAACGGGACGTTAATATAACTAAACTTAACTCTTCAAACGATTTTATTTGTAATCTAAATTGTATTTATAAGCAGGCTATTTCTTCCAGGTAGGCTTGAATGCAAACCAAAGCATAGGGATAAAATGAAAATGTTTTTTCGTTACATTCTATTAATGTTATACTCTTCAAAACAATTCTATAAAGCATATTTTTTAAAAAAAAGTAATTTGACCAATGTGAAACCGTTTAAGAAAAATATACTGAATGACAATATTTACTTACATTAAATTTCTAGAATAAAAAGCAGTTTTATTGAGCCCTTGATAATAAAAAGATATCCCATTTTCGGCAAAAGAAAAAAAGCCGATTTTATTCAAGAACTTTTAAGCTGCATGTAATCCCAAATCTCTCATTTAATGGGTTTCGAAAAAGCATTAAAATTATTCTTGAAATTGCTCAGTTTTCATTTTTTAGAAAACGTTTGAAATCTATTTTAGAGAACGATTCAGTTTTTGTTTCGAAACTTTCTCCCAAAGCATTCATATCGTTTGCTTTCAGTTGTGATAATTGATTCTTTTGAGAATAAAAGCCTTTAAAATTGTTCGGAGATTAAAAAGTAAAGATGTTGTTTTAGAGAAAATAGTTCAGGCCTCTAAGGCAATATTAGGAATCGAGTTTTATGCGTAGCTTTTCGGCTGTTTTTAACAAAGTTTTCTCTTTATCTTGTGTTCTAGTTTTCTATCAAAATATTGATCGTTAGAAAGAGTTGATTTTTTTCTGCAACACATAAAAGAGTGTTTCTTTGAAAATATATTATAACTGCAGAAATTATGTTGAAGAAACAACATTACATTTAACCCTTTATGCCGGAGGTTGAAATTTTGATATTTATTTAATTCAGATAAAAAGATGTTGAAATTAAAAATCTCGAGACCAAAATAACGATAAAATCTTATTTCTGAGTTATACAGCGTTCCAAAAAGTGAGAAGTAAGCAAAATGGTGAATATAACCATTAAGGTTTTTGAGAAACATCACTTCTTTTATCATTTACTATTCAACATGTTGACTGCAAAGGCAAATTACAGGTTTCCATTCCCAGAAGCAAATTTACGAGTTGTCTCGTAATAGCTAGTAAAGTCTCTACGAGATAAATTTTAACCAGCTTCCTGGACAAGAACACCAACTACGAGTTAAGTCGTAGTTGGCAGTCAACGTGTTAATATAACTGCAAAATTAAAAATTATCAAGACAAGCAACATCGTATTTTACATTTCGGGATGTATGATTTTCATATCATACCATATAATTCGTTTCTTTTCAATGACTGACTATAATATGATTTAGAACATCTTTCATGCGGTCATAAAGCAGCAATAATTCGGCAATTATTCGTAGGGTCAGAAGAACAGTGGCACTTAAAAGGAGACAGATTAGAAAAATTTTCATAATTCTTTATTTCTGAAATTTTTAATGACGATTCCACGATTTCGCCTTCGCCCATGTAATTTTAGTGCATAGTATATTAAAGCGAATAGTAACAGTAAGAGTAGTAGAGAAAGAGACAGACCAAAAAACCAAGATTGGCCAAGGGATTTTCAGGTTATCATTTGTTAATCTGAATGGACTAAACAAGGTCTAAAACTTTGATTGTCATGCAAATCTTGAAAATGATTTTTCTTGATTACCATAATTTCTCTACGTATATATTATGCAGTAGAAAGTTATATATCGTGCATTCTGAAGTATCTGAAGTATCTGAAGTATTCTGAAGTATAACAAGTTTTGTCTCGTTATTCCTTATACGGAAAGAAAAATATACACTGCAATAAGTCAGCAATTTTATAAAATCTGCAAGTTTTACTAACCCTTTATTTGATAACACTTCAGTGTTATTTTAAAGAATATTGAAGAATTAGGAAATGCCTTAAATATTTCCTGTTTATGAAAAAAATTTTAAGGAAATTTTTTCAAATATTCATGCAATTCTATGAAGTTAATCTTTTCTACTAATAAAGTTTACATACACATTATGTACAAAAAGAAACCGAACTTCCCAAATAAATAAGTTATGTAATAAATAAGAAATAAAAATGATAAGTAATGTAATAAATAAGTAAGTAATGTAATAAATAAATAAGTAATATAATAAATAAATAACATAATAAATAAATAAATAATGTAATAAATAAATAAGTAATATAATAAATAAATAAGTGATGTAATAATTAAATAAGTGATGTAATAAATAAATAAGTAATATAATAAGTAAATAAGTAATGTAATAAATAAATAAGTAATGCATAAATAATGTAAATAAACAATTAATGTAATAAATAAGTAATGTAATAAGTAAGAATTAAATAAGTAATTTCTTAGATTACCTTTTAATCAGAATTTCGGCCTTCAAAATTCTCTCCTTCTTTATTTATACACCACTCCCAATGTATCTTTCATTGCTAGAATAGCTCCTTGGATTCCTTTTGTTTGCGATCGCACGTAAGTCTCACGGGAAATTTTCTTCAATCTCTTCTATTGTTTCAAATCTGGAGGATTTCAATTTTCTGAACAGCAGAAAGTTCAGAGAGTTGCAGAAGTTTTGATTCGCATTTGAACGATCCAACTACCCTTGACTAGCTATGATGCAAGTTATATTTCTCTCATCAGTCAAGAGACAATAATCAGATTTTTCTGCATTGCGATGCGTATGCAGATTACCAGTCAAAATTGCATGAAATGAGTTAGTGTCGTTGCCTTAATCTTCAACAAGCCCATGGTCTTTTAATGATACTTTGTACGAATCAGAGTATGCACTTCCTGGAATTACAGATCGCCTTTGGCGTAGAAGGGCACCCAGAATTCGGATAGTTTTTAAAAGATGTTCCGCTAGATTGGAAACGTTGGTACCATTTGTAGCATTCCGATTGGCTAAAGCAATTCTCTGTATAAGCTTGTTGCAACATCTAAAATGTTTCAGTTAAGGTTTTTCGGAAGTTAAGCAACATTTCACACGAACTCCTTGCTCTTCCAATTTCGAAATCTAAAAAATCGCCAAGAAAAAAAAATTATACTGATTTACTCTACCTCTGATAAATCTGAAAAAGGTCTTCTCTGAAAAAGTTCAGATGCAAGATCTAATTTATCATTACAAAATGGCATAACGGGGTATTAGAATGAAAAGTTTAAATCTTTAATTTAAAAGTTTCATTTCTTTTTGGGAGAATCTCGTACAACGATGCATATACTACGTGGGAAGCTATTTTTATTTTCTTATCAGCTGCTACAAAGGAGTATGTCAATGGCATTTTTAGATTCCAAGCATGTTACCGAAGCCAACGAAAAAAGGGAAAAAAATGCCTATTGTATTAAGGGAGAGGTAGAACGTCCAGCATATTTTTTTTCTGAAAATTTGATTTAACCTTAAATTGAATCAAGTTATTTAAACTAAAAATTATTTAGGTTAACAATTTATTGCTTCTTTTTTATTTTTATTTAAAACTGATAATTATGAGTTTTATCATGCATTCTTTTCCTTTAAAATCAGAATGATATAAAGATCGATTAGATAAATGCACAAATTGAAGAATGATCATGAAGACTTGATCGTTTTAATATTCAGTGACTATTAAGTTCAAATTCTTAACATAACAGGTTTATAAAAAAGCAATATATTGGAATTTTTAAAACCCTATGAAGTTTAAATAAACAATCCAAAATAATCTACAAAAGTTATATGAATTTCTTTTAGATTTCTGATATATATTATACATTAATAAACAAAGGACTTTGAAATAAAAAGAGAAAGATAAAACAATTCAGATGTTCTTCAGTGATCTTTTAAAATCCGTTCACAATAGATATTTATCTTTAATTATCCTGTAAAGTATTTAGTTAAATTTTCAAATGAAATCGTGACGAACTTAATATATTTAATTTGGGTATTTGAACTTTCACTCTCCGTAACAATGTTAAAAATAATTGCAACACAGTTCCAATTCGATTCGAATTCAAGGCGAATAAATTGAATCATTAAAATTAATGCGAAAAGTACTTCTTCTGGCGTGAATTTAGTTGGAAGCAGATTCTTCAATGATAATAATTTCGAGCACGATTTCTTCAAATCAAATGAAATCTCCCGGATTTCAGGAGAGAGAAATTACCAAAGGTCACAAGAGGGCTTTTGCAAACTCTTAAAGAAAAAAGTTGCCAACTTCAAAAATCTACCCTCTGGCTTTTTGACGATGTATTTTTCGCATCCAAAAATAATAATTCCAGCAACGTAATATCAAACCACAGCATAAATTTTATCCTCAAAGTACGCATTCGAGATGACTTCCCATTTCAGATAGCCTCAGGGATTTCGAACTGCTGATGCTTAAGTCGATCCGTGAAAAGCTAAGATACCGAGCTGAGGATAATTAGATATATTTCCATCTCCTCGAATGGCAACAGGACCAAAAATCGATGAGACACGTCTCCAAACGCGAGGGAGATAGAATTTTTTCCCCTTCCCCTTTAGCTTTCTTTAATTTCTCTCTGCTAGAAGTGAACTTTGCAGAACTTTTCCTCAGTGGCTTCGATTCGTCTTGCCCAAATTTCTTTTCTGCCTTATTAGTGGAAGAACGTTCATTTTAATGGATTCGATTGTGTTTGAGTTGCATTCATTAGTTTGCGGTTGAATAATGGATTCACATTGATCTGTGGATCGCAGCTGGGTTCATTTGCGGAGTGAAGTATGACGAAGACTCTTGGATCAATCAAGGAAGTGCTGTTTTCTTTAGGAAGACTTCTAAGGAGAATAATAAGTCGATATATGATGTATGGATTAGGCACTAACTAATATATCTCAAAAAGTTCCATCAATAGTTAAAACAAATGCATTATAAAACAAACATTTTTTTTCTTTTAAACCACTCCATACACATATTCATTTATAAGAGAAATAAAAACTAGTCAAGATAGTTTTATGTTCCCAGAAAACATAAACATTTTGTTTACGATTTGTTAGATTAATTAAAGGGACTTATCTATAAAAAGATAGGTGTGACTAATGTACAGCAAAAGGTTTTTCAATAGCGAAATAAATTTTTCTTTCTAAATTATTTTCCACATAATTTCATCAATACAGAGAAAGTCAAAACTAATCATGGCAGTGATATGTTCTCGAAAAGTATCAATCCTTAATTTAGGGCTACTTAGTTAGATTCACACCTCGTTTGAAACCTACACGAAAAGTATCTTGAGATGGGCCTCGTGATTTTGAGTCATGGTCAGACGACGAGGATGACACATGAACTGGTCAAGCACTAATCTCTCTAAATTTCTGTACCACGTCAGCGGGATAACGTTTGACCTCAAATGAGTAAAAGTACAACAGCCCTCCTGCCATAAGGTCATCGTTGTCCCTAGTTTACCATGAGAAGAAATCTCAAATATTTGATTGATAGGTGAATTTTGTGACGAAGAAAAAGGAAAGTGGTTCCCTCCTTTCTCTATCATTGGATTATAAGAAGTGTATCAACTTCATAAATCTCTGGCATTTTTCCAGATTATTCATATACGAAAATATAATTTATTGATATCTTTTCTGCAATGAAATCAATGTACCGAAAGAAAAATTGCAGTTTTATTAATGTAAACAAATTTTTGCTATGAGAATATAGACCTGGAGAAAAAACAAGGTATCATTCAAACAGAAAAAAATCACTTGTAAAGTAATAATAGTAAACAAATACAAAGAAAAAAAACTTTTGTCCTTCAAGCATTTCATCAAAAATGACGATTATGATTAAATTTCTTTATTCTGGAGAAACTAAAGTTATAGTTAATGTAAAAATATATCGTTATTCTATCGTTATCGTCTGTAATTAGCACTGTTAGCTAATTGATGCACTTGAATTAAAGTTGTTTTAGGACTAGAATTCTAAATGTTATGAATAATTATTAATCTTTGACTTATCATAAAAGATTAAATACTTCGAACACTGACGATAGTTTTAACTCAAACGTGTATCGGCTGTAGAATAATTCATACTATTCACTTTCATTTTAGTCGATAAAGAACAAATAAATCGTTTAAGGTCTTAGTAAATTAATTTCCTGTAGATGGATATTCGTAAGGTTCAGGACGTAATTGGCATAAAAACCAATTAACCGTGGAAGTTTTCTCAGAGATTCTACAAAAAGGTTCATATTATTAAAATTTATTGAAGATTATCTGTTATTTGTGTTACATTTTTTGTATTTATTACGATTTTTCTATTGTTATGATACATACTATTCTCATTAATGCAACAAGATACTTCTTAGGTGCTTTTGGTACTGTTGAGATTATGATAGTTGGCCCATCGAAATGACCTCTGTTTCAGCTACTTTCAGCATTTAATCTGTTTTTAAATTTGTTTGTTACACAGTCATCAGTCAGTGCAAACTTGGCGTGGAGGTCCTTTGAGGTAATATAAAACGACTTACATGTCAGAATTTTTTTCATGTTATTTCAAGATGATGGCCATTTTAATTATTTCAATGTATTTGTGAGTCAATGGCGAATTTGGCACCATTAAAACATTTGAATCATTTTGACATTGTTTAGATTAGTTACATTGACGTCCCGTTTCGAAGCAACATGAGGGCAATTTTGGAACGGACATCATAATTTTGAACCGCACCTGACGAGGACGACGCCTGAGCTGGCACCCCCTCTCCAACCACACTAGTAGGAGGACGTTTGGCACTAGTTATGAATTAACATGCAACAGGCCTCATACATGCCAGGTCTTCAATGGAATCGGGTTTCAAACCTGGAATTCTCCAACCCCGTAGCCGAGACCTTACCACTAGATCAACAGCAGACATTTAATTTTAATGTTGCTTATATTGATAAAAGCAGACATCTAATCGTAATTTTGTTAATACTGATAAAAGCAGACATATAATTGTAATTTTTTTACTACCGTCAGAAGCAAGCATTTAATTGTTATTTTGTAAATATTGATAAAAACAAAGATTTGAGTAAATAATTTATATTGAAAAAATGTGTGTGTGTGAGAGAGAGAGAGGATCTTAGTGTTCCAAGTTGAGAGTTGCTTTTTCTTGTTTAGTTCCCTCTAATCGTGTATTTCTCTTTTTCCGAAAGTATGCTTTTTCGACGATTATACCCAAATGGTTCATGTTGTAAAAACTTAATGAATACATCCACTCTCGAGTGTAAAATTTACTAAACTTATGTTCCAGTACATTTTTTATGTAACTTAATTAAGTTAATGTTTTTAGTTTGTAAGTACAGGGAGTAAAATTTGTGTACAATATAGGTGTTCAATATTGTACATTGATTGGTTTGAGGTTGTAAATATAACTTTGTAAGATAGTGTATTCATTGGGACAAAGAAAGTACCTCCTCGAGAGACTAATTGTGATATTTATTATCCTGGGAACTATGTTGTCTCCAAAATGAATGACAACGTCGGATAAACCTTTAAAGATTGCGATCTTAGATTTTTTGTGTGGGGGGGGACGCTGGGTCTACTGTTCACAGAACTATTAGTTAAATCGTGTAAATAACTGAGGAAATTAAAGAAAAAAGAGCAAGGCAATCGCAACTTTGGAAAAAGCTTTTAGTCAAATTGTTACGTTTTATTTGAAGCATCATGGCACATGCAGCAACTAAGTGCGAATATGTTCTTCGAATTTTATTTTTGTTATCAAGCTTTAAATCAAAACACTTTTTCAAAAAATATTTTGCATGCAATATAGATGATAATGTTTTTTTAATTTTCTGTAGTAAATAGATATTTGTCGCTTTCTATCAACAAAGGAACATACAAAATTGTCTCGTAACCATTTTCACATTTTCTATGAAATGCGATTTCTGCCTCTCTTGCACCAGAACTCATACTCCAGAAAATGAGGAGATGAAATAACATAATCATGAATTTAAATGTCAAAAATTGTGGAAATCCAATATGCGTGCGGAGAAACATATAAAGCTGTCTACTACAGACGGAGAAATAATTTTTTGGGTGCCTTTAAACAAACATCGAGAATGAATATTTTGGCAAGTAATTTGAAATGCACCTCGCAGCTGTCATTCATTTGGAGTAAAAACTATAATAAGCTCATGCTATCATTTGTTATTGTTTCCAATAGTTACTAGATGGAAAATGAAGAGTTAGAATATTTAAATGTAGCCTTTTCGTTTAAAAAGACCCAATATGATAGAAATACATTTTCATGGCAGATGTGTATATTGCCTTATCAAATATCATTCATTTTCATCAATTATGAGAGAAGCATATAAAAAATTAACTTCTATTTTGGGTGGTAATGGAATTTATGATATTTCTTTACTGGCTTACTGCAGAAAGTATAGCATGTTTTATAATACTCTCATATGTTTTAATCGATTCCCCTTATAAAAAAGTAGGACTTCATGTGTTTTAGACACAACGGTATATTTTGTGTCAGAGAATATTTAAGAGGTTGTACATACATTTATCTGTGAATATATTCCCTAATCAAAACAATATACTGATACAATGAATTTCCTTTCATTCGCCTCCTTACATGCATCAATTCTTCCTTACTAAGGCGAATTTTATATACATCAGTATCATCTTATGCTGCTGCTAATGAGACGTATATGAATGTTTCTGCGTCAGATGTGTACAGTAATTAATATGAGTAATACTTATCCAAAATGACGAGGAGATTTAAATCGTGTTATGGAATCCGTCAGAATCTTGCATATGTTTAACTCCATAAATATCAAAATTTGAAGTTGCGTTAATTTTCTGCCGATCTTACTGTAGCGTGGCAAGGATGCGTTTAGAGGCGAGCGAGCTTGGAGAGAATATTGCATACACGGTACATTCTACTAATTCTAGATCAGTCTGAAGCAAATTATAAAAACCTTGATGTATATGAGCAGATCCTATATCAGTGCTTACTCTCAATATAAAGTTTTTGTTTTACTCTCATATAATAACGTATGAATTTCAAATTCTCAAACAGTTTTGCTTCATACAAATTTATTATTTTATGCCCTTATTATGTATTGGCTGAAATAGTGTAAAATGCTAGCTTGCTGTTAGATTCTTCATCATGAGCTGAAGCAAGTGCTTTCGTAACAAATACGTAATTACTTTAAAAAGTAATATACTTTTGTTTGGATAGGCCGCCAGGATCGCCTGACTTGACTTATCTTAAAGTGAATATCTCAACAGCCTTACCTACAACATTCCCTTTTGTATCTGAAGAGGCATTCAACGCCAGAATTTCGATCGCTGCTGCAAAAGTGTACGATATTCTTCGGTGTTCGAGAATTCACTAATCGCTCTATGGCTTCTCTGACGGTTGTCAATTAGATTTTTATCTATCACTGTAAACGTTGTTTTTTAAAAATCATTTTGCAAATCTAACTAATTTTCGCATCACCTCATCGATTTTACCTTTAAAAGAGTATTAGCCTTTTCATTTCATTTTCGACAAACTCTGACAAAAAATGCTTCGCTTATTTTGTTACTTCTCTTTAGAATATCTTTTTGGAATCGCCCTGTATATCAAGTATAGTTATTAAAGAATTATTTTCACTATAATTGAGTATTTTACCATCTAAATATGAAACAAATATATAAATAATGGAAATCAAGACTTTTAAATTGTTGAAAGTTATAAATGAAATTCGCATGCTTACATTTTGAAAACATAAATTAAAAAAAAAAACACAATATTTGTTAAAAACACTCTTTTGAAGTTATGATGTAATCTCTCTTAATGATTAAATTTAGAACTCTTGAATATCTTTATCATTTCATACAATGAAAATTGGTAACAATAACTATAATTTATTAGATTTATTTCATTTCAGAATTACAAAAGCTTTATCTTAGGGAGTAATGCTATTTTGAAAAAGTTTTGTCAAAATGTTCTTACATTCTACATATTACTCAATTTTGAATCTTTATAGCATAACTAAACTTGCTCAACCAGGCAACTCTCCGAAGTTCCTCGCCACACCACGTTGACAGACGGCACATGCAAGATGCACCAGAATCATATTTACTGTGAATCTCCAGCAGAAACTTGTCTCCAGGCAGCAGACCATACCGAGACCATATTTGGTAAAGTGATGGATTGCCACAAGTGAGAGCTAACGCCGTAAAAATTATTTTAAAACTCGAATTAGATTTTTGTTAATTTAATGTCAAGTGGCAAATCCCGGCGTTTTCTGCCTATTTTAGCGAATTTTCTGCATATATTCACATTGGATAACGTAATTTTTATATCATTTTAAAGTCCAGAATATTCTTGTTCTTATAAGATTAATTTGTAGCTGCTGTGTTACTTTTTCGATTTTCAATGATTTTTCAGATTATTCGGAAAGGCCTTACTCCATTTTTTCTCCATTATTATCTACACGTGAGGCAAAATGTTATGCTTTCGTATTTCAATTTATTAGTGAGTGCATTTTCTCTCTCTTTCTTTTGTCCTTTGATGTATTATTTTGCAACGTATATTTTTGGCAACATTTTGAAAGTTGCATTGGTTATTAAACAGTGTATTGTTTAAATGTATAAAATAAATATTCTTTTTTCAAACTTCTCGCCTTTTCATTCTAACCACACTATCATAAGTTAATAAGAAGTCTAGATTTTGAAAGCTTTAATTAAACAAGAAAGTACTCATAGGAGATTTGCGTTTGCTGGAGAAAGTGATAATATCTGTAGAAAAAGAAACGGAGGGAAGCATACGATAAAATTTGCATCGGGTTATCAGCTAGTTTCTCCTATCCTACTTACTAAATTCAAATAAAATTGAACCTTGGCTTTAAACTATAACAGACAGAATACACTTCTTAATTTAAAGGGTTTTTTCTGAAGATGAATATTTAGCACATATTATTTTTAAAAAATGTAACAAGTTTGTTCCTCTGGAAAACAGAGCTACATTCTTTATTTTTCTGTTAAACTTGTGTAAGGCATGTTGCATTAGAAATGCTAAAATTAAATTAAAAGCTAAACTAATTTATTTAATCAAACCCCAAGAGAATAATATAAGTACGTAACATTCTTGTTTGCTTTTAGATGTTTAGTTTCAAACTAAACATCTAAATAAAGCAAGAAACCAGCTTAAAAAGAAAATGTCTAAATTAATTAAAAATCTAATATAAACATCTTCGCATGTTTACAGTAAATATTTATTTGATACAATCTTTCAGTGTATATTCTTTCATGGTGCAAACATTTCAATTTCAGTGAAAAGATTCGTCTTCTTGCCGTTCTGATACTGCAAGGAGACGAACTTTTCGTTTGATGTTATTCTGAAAAATATTCACTATTCTTTCATTAGGAATTATAATAAATTCAATTTTAGTTATTAGAGTCAAAACTAACTCATTAATTACGTTAATGTGTTTACGTCGTCACAAAATATTTCACAATATTTAACGAATTCCTATAAAAAAACTACCATAAAAATGGGAGGTATTCCCATCGATACTTAATTATGTTTACAAATTCTCTATTTATCTTTATACTAAAGTAAACAAGTTCACTTCTTAGATCGTGCGGTGCTTAAAAATATTTGACTTTTTACGTTCACCCCACCAACTCCGTAAGCATATACTAAAAAATTCCATCGTTCGAAACAGAACTAGATAAGAGGAAAAGTACATTTGGAAACTAAACTGTAATGTGATTAAGCGATATTCTCAGTTTATTTTAAAATGCGGTTATATAAGAATATCAATAATAATGTTCGGAGTAAATGAAGAACAATATTTCATCAGTGGTATAATTGCGGAGAAAAAAGAACAACAGCTAATTTTGTTGCTAACATAACAAATCACAATTTTTCTTTTAGATTGGCTCATTGATAGGCGATGGAAAACATACAGTATTAGCCAATAAAAAAGTGCCATCCAACATTTTGTCATATTTCGTACACGAAACTGTCGTAGTAGCAAAACCAATTATGCAATCATGTATTTCTACTGAAAATCGATCAAAATGACTTTCTTTTCAACAATATTAGTTGGGAAATTTAAATTTATAAAACCATATTCATTAAAAAATGTAAGCGGTCGTTTTTATTGGCCACTACTGTTTTCTAGATGAAATTTTCATTTTTTAAGTTCTGTTTCTTATTATTACACGTTTTCTAATTAATCCACTTTACGGTATTTAAAAAAATGATGCATTTGCAAAGAATCCAATTTTAAATGTCGATGATTTTTATTCTGTCAAATAAAAAAATAAATAAATAAAAACTTGAATTTCACAGAAATCTTTCTATGATGTTTTGAAAAACTGACACACGATAGGGCCCTGTGTTCGATATCTGGATAAAGCTTGGGTGTTCTGTGTGAGACAAAAATTCAAATTCTGTTGTCAGGTAGTTCGTCATCTTGTCTCTCTTGCCCTGGCTAATGTCTAAGCAATAAAAATCTTTTTGAATGCATGTATTTGTCTTTCTTCAGTCTCCATTAGGGTGAAAGACACAGGCGAACTATGCATAATGTCAATTTGATTCTTTGATGACTAGGATTTATTTTCATTCTTTTTCTAAGATAAAACCTTTACTTGTTCCTTCTTTCTATATTTAATTTATTATTGGTTCTATTCAAGGACTCATGATAAAGGGAAATATGACGTTTTCTGTTGGTCAATGTAACTTTGTCGTTTCCGGGTAGCACCTGAGGAAGAATTCTGACTTAGCTCGTTTAATTTAGAGTAGGTTGCCTTTCTGGAATACTTGGTCTTGGAAACTAGTCCATAATTGTATTTCGATTAAGGAATACCTCCAGCAGCCAGCTCGATGGTAGCAGGTAATTCCTTATTAAAACGCTCTTTGATCCGCTAGCCTTTGAATGATACTAGTTATAACCGGAGGGCAGAACCCGTAGCCTTCTTCCTCCTACTCATATCCTAGATCATTCCATGCCTTAACTCATCAGGCCATAATGTCTCATAAATGTCTCTCCTACGAGGGATAGACATTTATTGATTGTATCATCAATGAGTATTTATTCTGCACACATTTTAATAGAAATGTATTTTCCATCATGAACAGTTATTTGATATTAATTAATTAGTTTAGTTAATTATTTAATTTAGGTTTTTTTCCTATGGCGATTAACACTTTCTTAGGGGCCTTTCGGAAAAAAAATCTTTTTAAATATTGGCTTTCTTTTTTAAATTAACATTTGTATATTAGTTTATGTGCATTTTGAGCTTATTTTTTATTTGCTTGTGGCTTCCCCACACGAATAGTCCGAAATTCATGTTACTGTATTTCACATTGTAAGAATTTATGTCCATCTAATGTATTTCATATGCAGAAGGACCTCGATTATCCGAAACTCTTTTAACAGGGACCTCGTTTAATCGACGTCGGTTTCCTTAAGTTTTTTTTTGGTAAATAAAAAAAATATCACTTCAAGCTCACCTTCGGCGGCAGCTATTCCTACTGCAGTCATTGCCAGATGCCGATATTTTATCTCTTTCTTCCCCCTCCCACCTCCTGTTGGAAATTTCATTCTATTGTCCCCCTTTACCGGAAATTCCATTCGTCTTCAAAACCATCTGCTTTCTGCCTTTCTATTGGCTACTTTCTGTCCGACTCTGAAGCGTTGGCTTTACCGAAATATAGAACATGCATTTATGCCATGGAGTCCACTAAACGAAAACTCGTTCTGTTAGCAGTGGAACAGTAGTTTCAAATTGTGAGCAGAATTGAAGAAGTTGAGACTTCAACCAAATTGTCAAAAGAATTTGGTGCTGGAGTATCGACAGTCGGGGATATGAGACGATCAAAAAAGTTTTAAAATCAAAAAGTTTTATGCAGCGACCAATGGCAAATCAGCTAAATTGCGGAAAACTCTGAAATGCGCGAATGATGAAGAACAGGACAACGTTCTTTACAAATGGTTTAGTTAGAAAAGGAATGAAGGAGTGCCAATATCCGGGATAATGATCCAACAAAAAGGTCTGAATTTCAGTTCTAAACTCGTAGGAAGCAAGGAATTCAAGCTAGCAGTGGTTGGCTAGATAAGTTCAAGAATCGTTACGGAATTAGCCAGCTGAGCATCGTAGGGGAAAAACTGTCGTCTAATATTGAAGCAGGAAACAGCTTTATTGTCAAATTGGAGGACTTGATTGTGAAGGAAAAATTAACTGCAGACCAAATATACAACTACGATAAAACTGGACTATATTGGAGAGCACTTCCAACGAAAACCTTGGTTGCAGAAAATGCAGCTGTTGCTCCAGGCCGTAAAAAGATGAAGAATCGTGTGACGATTCTGGGTTGTGCCAATGCTTCTGGCTCACATCGTAGGAACTTATGACTTTGGTGGGAAAGAGTAAAAAGCCACGCTGTTTTAAGAACATCAATACGACTGCTCTTCCTGTTCGCTACATGCATCAGGAAAGCGTTTGTGTGAATTCTAGTTTATTTTCGGAATGGTTTCATGATTGCTTCGTTCCAGAAGTGAAGAAAACCCTAAGGGAACTAAAACTAAAAAAAGCGATTTTATTGATGGATAATACTCCTGCCCACCCTGATCTTGAAACACTCAAAGCCGAAAACATCATTTGCATATTCATGCCTCCAAACACAACCGTCATTTTGCAGCCGATGGGCCAGGGGGTGATCGAATCTATGAAACGGTGTTATAGAAAGCAACTCCTAGGCAAATAGCTTTTTCAAGGGGAAAGACTGTGTCTACATGATTAACGAAGTTTGGGAGTCTGTGCCAGAACATACCTTAAAACGGTCCTGGCGAAAGCTGGCGCCATATATCGAAAATGTAGACGGTGGTTCTGTCACCGTGACTGAATTAAACGGAATTTAGACACAAATTCCCGGCTGTGGAAATTGCGAAGAGGATGTCATTAATTCGTGGTTAGATTGTGATGTCGATGATGCAGGATTTCAACTAATGAGCGATGGCGAAATCATCGCTCAAGTACGAAAACCCAATAGCGATGATGATAACAGCGAAAGTGATGAAGATGAGGTGATCGAGACTTCTATAATAAGCAACTCCGATGCTTTTGAATGTGTTGCTAAAGGGCTGATGTGGTTGGAGCAACAGACTGTCTCTGATTCTACAGAATTCGACAACTTCGGGACAGAGCGGCTAAACGACGTCAGTCATGCTTACGGCACAGCAAACTTCCGTTTAAGCCGTTGTAAAGTATGTATCGAATGTCATATAAACATTTACATTGCATTTTCTGACTTGCATGACATCCATTGAACAAATTTATTGTTTATAATTATAGTAATGCAATTAAAAACATCACATTTAGTTATTTTGTACATGTATGCATGTTTAAAATCCAGTGTTAAAATTTTGCGGTCTCCTGACGGCCATTTTTAAGTGCTCTCTTTTATCCGGAATTTTCTATTTACCGACGGAGGTCCGGTTCGGTTAATCGAGGTTCTACTGTATTTTTATTCTGTATTTGTTTTGAATTTTTGCATTTTTATACAATATACCAATTTTCTTTTTATTCTACCCCGCCGATCGTTAAAATTCTACTTACCTTCTGGGTGTCTGGGTCGGCGTGGGTAATAAATAAATAAATGAATCATGAACAGTTCGAAAAAGTATGTTCCTTTCCTGTCATTGTGTTTTCTTTTTGGTGCAAATGTATGAATCAGTAAAAATTATCTAATTACTACAAGCATTTCAGCATTCAATCCACTGTAAAGCGCGTATTCTTCCTTTTAACAGCAATAGCCCAATGCGCTCGAGCAGAGCCTGCTTATCTCCATTAACTCGTCGATAATTCAAAGCTTAATTGCTCGATGAGCTAGCCCAGTCGAAATTAGATTCTATACCTCATTAAAGTTAAAGGGTGATATATCTTGCGATTTTACACCGGCTCAATTATGTTACACTTAGCCACTCGGGATGATATTAACTTTAGAATTCCTGGAGTTGTTGAACACGTAATGCAGTATCTTTCAAATCTAAATTTAGGTTAAGATATCATGAGGGCATTTTGCATTTTTGTCTGATTTCATAAAACTTAATCTATTTGCCTTTGACGAAGTATTTGCCAAAAGTAAATAATTTTATGATTATATAATAATAAAACTGTATCTTTATTGTTGTATGAGTAAAAATACTCTTACATACATGAAATCTGAAAATTTTTGAAAAATTTAAGAATTGATGAAGAGGCTCGGTTTACTTCTTTTCTTCTATAGTATCAATACATTTTCATGTAAAACTGTATAGTTTAGAATTTTAATCACGAAACGTTTGGTGAGAATTTGGAAGTGACATCTTAAAGGTAAGTTTCGGATTAAGCTAAGTATCAAATAGTTAAGCAAGTACAGTTTACTATCAATCGGAGGTTTAAAAGAGGTAATTTCTGATAACGCGTTGTGTTGATTATAGTACTGCGGTTAAAGAAGCACTTTACAAAGCTCAGCTAGCTTTTATAAGCATCAATTTCTATGCCAAAAAGGAACAAAAGCAGTAATTTTGAAAGAAAGGCCATACTGGTAAATTCTATATTATGTGAATACACTATTGAACCCTTTCATAGATATTATTTGCCTTTTGAGAACAAAAAGTAAACATGCAGATTATTAGAGAATTTTTATTACCTTTACTTGGTTCAATTCTGTCTGTAGGTAACTGAAATTATGTATCAAATGTAACATAACAGGGCTCATTATATTTTATATAGTGGTCACATTAAACAAAATTAGATTCATTGACAAAAAAAATGAAAAGTTTATTACGTTTCCTTTCAACTCGTTTCTGATTTATATAATATCCGTCTTTTGTTATTAAATTACATTGTTTACAGGTGTTGTTTTCATCTATTTTTATGTATACCTTTATTCGTAATATTATCTAACTACATAAAAATACAATAAAATAAATTCAAATAATTTTATAATGACTCTACAGCCCATAACAATGTTATCAAATTGAACTTCTTAGTGACCAAAAGTTCTTTCTATTTAAAAGACAAACGTATCAAAAGTAGATACCTTGTAAATAGATGGACTGAATATTTTTATTAAATATATTCGTTGATATCTTTAAAATCTTATTATTAAATGTATATATTCATATATTTAAAGACTGATTATCAATTTTTAAAATATTTATATGAAAATCAAGGGGAAATCTTATTAATGTAACTAAGAAATCAACTATTCTTGAAATTTACGTAATTGATAAAGTTATAAGTTTTTATAAAGTTAAATATGATTGCTAACAATTTTTTTGTAAAAAACAAAAACAAATGATTTTAAATTTAGTTAGAATTCGATGCAATTAAATATTTTAATATAATTTTAAGATACAGCAATGTACACAATAATACTAATGCTTTCTACATGTGTTTTCTAACAGCAACTCTTTTAATACACATTTTTTACATATTATCAAAGGAGGCCTATTTTCATGACCAGTACTGATATTCTACTAAATTCTTTTTCTTAAAATCCAATCAATTCACCAACTTATAAAAGCAAAAATCGCCAATGGCTTAAGACACTTAGCAATCGCAATATCTTCGTTAAGTTATGATTTAATTGCGTTGGCTGCATTACGAAGAACTGTTTATTTTTTCTTTTAATTCTTTTAGACAACATAATAATCGCATTTCCTCCATTTCGGCATCAAGCCTGTTGACACTGGGCGGATATACGATAAATTTGAAAACTACAAAATATGTCTTAGACGGTTTCAACTTAATTTATTTACCTTCATATTCCTTTAAAATTCATGGCAAATTTAATTTTCTTTTGCGGGTTCCAAGCATTTTTTATCGGATTAAGACGAAAGAATCCTATTCACAGAATTCTTTTCTCAATGAAACAGTGAATATCGTTGGGAGAATACGATAGCGACAGTGAAGGATTTGCCATCAAGGAATGTGTACCACTTGGTAGAGTACAAAATAACAAATAGCCCTTTTCAGTAAATTGATTAAAGCGAAATGTATGAATTAGACATTTTAAAAAATTTTCATGCATAAAAAACTGCATTTGTGAAAGCAGTTCACTTATTTAAGTCATGACTTAATGGCTTAACACTAGAACTACGGGAGCGGCCATTTTGACCGCAAGTGAACTTCAAACGCTCATATTTCCTTTTCGTTATTCTTCGATTTTTTATTCGTTCATTGACTTTTCTTAAGTAATCATAACAAATATGAAAAAGATGTTTTTATTTTCTCTCATTACTATCGACACTACAAATATTTATACATAGAAAGACTGTCTGTGGTTTTTTCGACCGCTAAACATATCTCACACCCTATGATGTTTTTTCTACTGTATTTTTTGTTTTGTCTAACCTGTTGTTTTTCCCACTATTTTAATGTTTTCTTTTGCGATGGTGATTTGACGAGAAGAAATATAAAATAAGGGGGGGGGGTGAAAATTGCAATTCTCAGCAATTCTTTTTCTGCTCGAAGTATCTCTTTTATTCAAATGACGGATATTTTTTTCGTTGGATCTTCTCCGCCTTTTCGGTCATATATTTTCTCTCATGATGTCACGAAGCGTCATTGGTAAAAGAGTGTTGTCGGAAATAGAAATTTTACAAATGTTGCGTAATTTATTTGAAACCGATTCTTATTCTGATGAAAAATCTGATTTATCAGAAGATGCATTCCTGGCAATGAAAGTGAACCAACTTTATCGGACAAATGTTTTACAGAAATTGCACAAAACGTACAAGGAAAGATTCGCCTGAATCATTCAAGCTCAAAAAAGGAGAACTGTCTTCAAGCAAAGTTCTAAAGCACGATAATATTACTCTGACGGTATACCAATGAAAGAAAAATTGTTGTATTGCCAAGCACTCTACGTCATGCATTGGAAGTTGAATGCAATGAAAAGAAAACGCTTTAGGTTATTAAATTTTATAACTCAACTAAATACGGCGTTGATGAACTTGATTAGATGGCAAGAAAGCATTCAGCTAAATCCGCTTCCCGATGATGGTCGGTAGAAGTTCTTTTCATTATCCTCGATTTAGCTGCTATCAATGCTTCGGTAATTTACAAAGAAATTACTGGTATAAAAATAAAGCGTCGTGAATGTGTTTTGAATTTAGCTGAAGAGCTGCGAAACAATTATTTTTCCTCTAAGACATCTACGCTTTCCGATTTCACTCCAGGTACAGATGATGGACTCACTGCCTCAAGCAGGAAGCGCAAACAATATCAAATCAATCGATGTCGCAATAAAACTATAAACACTTGTTGTGATTGCAAAAAGTCAGTTTGCGGCTCTTGTACAAGTGAAGTGTTAAATCAGAGTGTTTATAGAAACTGTGAAAAAGAGTAATGTAAGCAAATCAATTTGTAATATTCACATTTTTAAATGTGTATATTTTTTTAATTTTTATCATATGTGATATCGATTTAAAATATTTTGTGTAATTCAAAGAAATTTCCTTTGTATATATAATGCGCTTTATTTTGTATTAATTGCATTTTATTAATTATAGATTAGATATATATTGTATTTTCTTGAACATAAATAAATTTAAAACAAAGAAAAGTGATGAACGGGAAATTAATGTGAAGAAAATGTAAAATTTAATACAAAAATGTATTAAAAAACTAGTTTTAGCAAACAAATCTTGAAAAGATGTCTTTAGTCATTAAAAGAGAGCGGTCAAAATGACCTCTCCTAGGCTTTCTAGGCAGGGGAATCCGGGACAAAATTCAATACTTAAGATTTGGGAGGCTGTAAAATGGCAAATAATACTCAGAGACGTTCGAAAATACAACGTTAAAAAGTATAATTATTTGTCACACACAATGAATTTAAAAACTAATCTACTGTCAGTACATAAATTGTTATTCATGACTTAGTAAACTTTGCCATATGGTCCATTTTGCCCCAACCCGGTTCGGAACCCGGTTTTATGTACGGGAAAGTCGGGTAAGACGACGAAGAGTCTAAGATGACAAATTTTATTTTTCTCGAAAATTATACTAGATGGCAAGCTCTATACTGCATTATCAGAGACCTCCAGCGACCAGACACACATGTCATGCCAAAAGATTCCATCCCGTAATTTGTGTGGTTCATAATATCTGGAAATGGGTTTTAGAGTTGTTACGATTTAAATTTTGGTTAGTGTTTGGTAAGGGATAGTGTTCACGGTGTAAGTATTTTTAATTTATGCATGTCAAATTCGCAAAGAACTAATCAAAAGATGTTCAATGATGTATTATTTTAATTTTTATAAAGATCTGATGCCCGAAATAAAAATGGCGATGCCGGGTAAGATGACAAATCGGGTGGAGGCTAAGATGACAAAATCTTCCCGAAAAACTCATGAGTCCATCAGCTTACCAACTGCGACTAAGACCTTTTCTATTTAGTTTTATTTCATTTGCATCATTGTCTTTGCATAAATAATGTAAGAAGTGGCATTTTTATTAACTGGTTATTTCAATGTAGAGCTTTTTAACTAGAAACCTCTAACTTTCTCGACCTAAAGTAAATTATATTTCAGGATCGTGCTCTACTCACAATGGACAAAATATACAAAAGAAAAACGGATAGCTTAAGTTGGGGAAAGCAAGCAATGATTAAAGCAGTTGCTGAAGTCTCAACAGTAAAACAGTCAGTGAGTCTCAGTAGCAGTTGTTAAAATCTTCTGAATCTCACCCAGATCCAGACAATCCCGATAATAAAGTATGCTTCTTTGCAGTGAAGTAGGAAAAACTGAATTCTGGTTCCAATGTTTCATGTGCAAGCTCTGGGCCCATTCTGCTTGTACGAGCTGGGGTGATGTGATTTTTGTCACTGATTTTATTTCTTAAATAAAATATAAAATTTCATTTCATAATGTTTCGTTTGTTTTATGCTGTTTCTTCAGTTTGATATTATGTTTTTTATATTATTTTTTTATGTTTTTTTTATATTATGTTTTGAAATTTGTTATTCAGATTCATTCAAATAAGATATTCGTCATCTTACCCGACTGTGCTGGTAAGATGACGAAAATGACTTTTTTCTAAAATGAAATTTTGGGGTATCAAATTTGAATATAAATTTTTTTTTAAAAATATCACTTTTAAATAAAGAATTGAAGAAGATTTTGGCGAAAAAATAATCCTCAAGCAACGAGTATTGAGGTCAGGAAAAATCCCCAAAGTTTAAGGTCGCCATCTTACCCGGCTTTCCCCTACTCTTTAAAAATTCATAAATATAAAAAAATGTTTTCGTATGACTATTGAACATTTTATAAGTTATATTAAGTATAAGAAATCTCAATAAAATTACTTCAGACATTATATCAGTAATTAAAAATTAAACAAAGAAGAAGAAAAGTTAACGACAAATTCACAAATAAGAAGTGCATCTTCGTCAGCAATTTCTACTCCGGCAATAGACAAATTACACTGGGGCAAAACGGAACAGGGTGCCGTCTTGCCCGGTCCGCTATGCCCCAAGTGCAGAGGTTAACAAAGAACTACTTTACTTTACACTGCGACACACCCCTGACTCCAAAGATAAAAATCTCTGGTTTGCAGTTTGGATGGGTGTGCTTAGAAACTTTATTGAACAAAAAAAAATATTACAGACAGTGTTTAAACATAGACGAAATACATGTGAAAACCATAAAAGCAATGCAAAATGAGCTATTTACTGGTGAAAAGAAAAGCTCGTAAAGCAGAAACAATTTTAAGACAAGCCCCAAAAGTTTACTGCTTTTAAAAACTTGTAGGAGGACTGATTAGGTTCCTTGGTATTGAACCTTTAGAGGGTCGGGTCCATCAGTTTGTGTCTTGGAGAAAGAGTAAAACCTGGTTCGGAGTCGGATGATCTGGTTGAGTCCTGTTTCTGTTTGAAGAGGTTGAGGTCCTCATTGTCAGTGAAAAAAGATATCAGTTTAGCTATTTTTATTCTTGATAGTTTATTTATAAGTAAGTTTTCTCCACCAAAGCAGAGTGCTTTCTGCACTTGGTTTGGTAAAATGAAAAGATGACGTAAGATGACAAGAAGTTCCGTCATGGAGAGGGCTTCCTTTTCCCCGCATGCGCAGATATCTGAATGATGAAGCCGGAATCTGTAGAAATAGCTGGGAAAAGGACCATGGCCCGTAGAGAAAAAATTTATTATCTTTTTCGCTACGGGCCATGGTCCTTTTCCCAGCATTCTAGGCTAGAAACTAAGGAACTACAATGCAAGTACATGAATGATATGAATAGTCCAAATAATAATATTAATGAAAAAGCAAAGCTTATCCAATTATAATAATATATTTGAATTAACTCAGGAAGAAAACTCGGTGAAATTATAGTATTATGTTCAAAAGCGAGGAACTCTTCTAAACTATGCGTAATAGCCAACTCTCATGGACTTTGACAGCTCAGTCAAGTGCAGTTGGGTGTGTTAAGAAATTCCAGGAGTTTCCACTAATTTGCGCAACAAACTGGGAGAAAAAATGAGGGGGTTCTGTTTTACCCCGTAGTTCTGTTCTGCCGCGGGTTCTGCTATACGGAAAACGCCGTTTTTCTAGTCTTAAATTATCAGACTTCTCTGTTGCATTTTCCGTTCAGATTATGATTTGGTAAAATATGCCACCTCTTTTAAATGAAGCTGAATATATATATGTGGTGCCAGGCTGACGGCAGCCCACGTCATTTCCCGTCACGTCAAAAGGAGGAAATACCTACGACGTTATCAAAGAGGGAAACCACGAAGGACCCAATTTTACGACAACTTGTGCTGAATACTTGAAACCCTGGAACACGATGTCAGAACTCTAATATCATGAACTTTTTTCTTTTTCAGAACTTTGTAATCTTCGATTTCTGCTGTGTTTCTTTTTCTCTCTGTTTTGTTTGTATAATTGCAGTGTCGTCTGGAGGACCAGCCGAATCCAGGAAGGCCGAGATTGTGGTGCCAGGCTGACGGCAGCCCACGTCATTCTCGCCGCGCCTCTAGCGGATCTAAGGAGAACCCGGTAGTTGACGCTGTGACATCCAGACGGGATGTTCGAAAAAGAACGACGCTTGCTCAACAGACAATTTTAACGACGTAATGATGTGTAACCTCTGCAGCTACAGTTGATTGTGTTCTTGTTTTCTGTACATAGATAATTTCATTTAATTTTAATTCATAGCTAATCATCTCATTTAATTGTTCATCTAACTGTCATTTGAATTCATCATTAAATCTTTTCATTCAAAAAACTTGTCTTCAGTTGGCCATCCCTGACACCCACATATATATATAATATAAATCCAAATATAACTTGTATATAAACATACAGAAATAAAGTAAACAAAACATATCAAGAATCAAATCCTATACTAAAAAGTCATTATTTGAACAATACATCAATTTTAAATAAAATCTAAAAAAAATTTTGAAAATACTAAAGATACCACGAACAAAAAATCAAGTTTAAGCAATTATATGTCAACAAGTAAAAAAACTCTGTTGTTATTAAAAGTAATGAAATAGGCAAACCAAGTAAATGGAGTTATCAACAATTAAAATAGCAGCTTGGCTGTGGACAAGCTTTAGCCAGGTTAAATTAATTTTATTATACAAACCATCCCTGTTACTATTGTTGTTGAAAACACAAACAGGGTAATTTGCCCTAAAATGAAAGAATTTAGAAAGAAAAGTCTTATACTAACCCTAACAATAAAACATATAGAACGTTACTTATAGCAACGACTATAGTTCAGGATAAAAATATGTAATATAAAATAATATTGCACTATGATATTGCACTAAAGACAGTATATATATAATTCAATAAAATACCCATACTTTTCAATAAACATTAGCTAATCATGTCTCCTCTTATACTTACCAGAATTCATCTCTTTCAATATAACCCGCCAAACACATTGACATCACATGTTGCCACAACCAAAATTCTTACCATGAAACAGAAAATTTGACCAAATATAATTAATTTTTGATATCAAGAATTAGTAAGATACCTATATTAAAATTCTCAAAACCATTTTAAAAAATGTAATACAGTTATTTATATAGAAAATATTTGAAAATTGGTAAAAATGTCTATTAAAAAGGAAAACTTCAATTGAAAGATCCTGGCGCCATCTATGTAATAAATCTGAAACCAATAACTCAATAGCCAAATTTGAATAAAACTACACAATACGAGTAGAATATGTGAAAACACTATCCCACTATCATAGAAATAAAAATATTTCTTTATAAACCAATATGAATGTTTTATTCTAAATGACCTGAATATTTCTTATCTATATATACTCTTAGAAAACCTATAGGCATTCCATAATCCAGTGCAATGGAATAAAAAATTTTTATGTTCTTAATTCTAATATCAATGTCTGTTACTAAATTATTATTTCTAATTATATAATTTTTTACTAAATTCTTGAAGACAGAAATGCTAAGATTACTATTCCAAAAAGAGAATTTATTAATTTGAAAATTAAATGCACTTCTTTTATCAAAGATATCTGTTACTAATTTATTATCTATGATTTTAATACCTAGATCTAAAAATTCTGCAGCATTGTCATTAGTTTTTATAAGTTTTAAATAGTCAGGATAGAAGTCAATATGTGGCTTAAGGTTTATTTCTTTATTGAATAATATTAAATCATCTATATAGCGGAATAATATACTATGGCTATAATTAGTCAAATCTTTCTCATAGTAGTGAAGATAAATATTTGCTAAACTATTGCTAGCTGGACCTCCTTGAGGTAAACCTTTAATTTGATGGAAAATCTTATTATCAAAAAAGATCTAATTTTCCTTTAGAACAACATTAATAAGATTTTTAAAATTATTAATGTTAATATCTTTTTTAAGATCATGATCATTAAGTATATTTACTAGGGTATTAGTCAAATCTTCAATATCTATACTATTAAATAAATCCTGGAAGTCAAAAGTATGTACACTAGTTATTTCTACATCTTTAATTACATTTAATATCTCTACACTATTATTTACTATAATTGTATCTTTTTGCTTATTTAAATTCTCTATCACTATCTGTATGTATTTTTGCAAGAGTTTGCCAGATTTTGTAATATAATAATTATGTATATATTTAAGAGGACTCTTGTGAAATTTTGGTGTAAGAAAGATGTGTGGATAATCTTTTTTAATATAATTAATTCCCAGTATTTTATGGAAGGCTTGAATTCTATTAGAAATTTCCCTTTCACCTAATTTTGTCTCTTTATAAATATCACTTTTAATAATATTATCATTAAGCATTTTTTGTAAAAATATTTACAAATTATAGCAAAATTACTGGGCACTTTGTCTATATAAACTATTACAAATTCTGTTTGCAAGTCCTTAATATGTTTTTTAATATCTGGATATCTATTAAAATCATTATATTTAAAATTATAATTAAAAAGAACTAATAATGTTTTATTTCTAAATTCATTAAATGCCTCTAAGGCAGTCTATATTTAATTGCCATATTCAATATAAATTTCTCAATATCTTTTTTAATTTACTTTTTAATAATTCATTACTATTAGCTATAGCCATTCGATGCTTTGTACCTTTACTCATTAATTCTCGAAGTGTTTCATTTCCAACAATATTCAAATTTCCAGTAATTACATGTCCATGACCTTCATTTAAGAAATTATTATATTTTAAACACTTACAATCATCACTCGTATTACTTTCCTTAATATTATTATAGTTAAAAATCATTCTACCTAATTGTGTGTTATATTTAAATGCACGTTTAATTTTAATATTTTTTATTGGGAAGATTAATATAGCAGAAAATTTACATTTGTCATACTTTTTGTTCATAAAAAGGAAGGTACAATATTCAATATCTTTCTTATTGGAAGTGTTATGTGATAAATTAGATTTTTTATAAATAAATTTGAAGATATCTCTAATCAAATCCCATCCATGTGAGTCTGTCTTATTATTCATAATTAATTCTCTACTAGCTTTTATTTCTTTTTTATTTAATCCAAACATATATCGTTTAATCTTTTCTATGTTAAAGTCTTTATCAAAATTCTTACACATTACCAATAAATCTTCATTAATAATCTTAAGTTCTCTATTATCTCTCTTGTGTCTAGCTATACTAGATTTACCGTGTCTTTTATCTATATTAGAAGCTTCTACTTTGAAAAAGTAATGAGATTCATTACCTTTTAAAACTTGCAAAATGTTTTTCCCAAAATACAATACATTAAGTCCATAAGGATAAATAGTGTTGTAGTATTCTATAAAAAAATTTTCCCACCATAATCTATTTTTTATGTAAGGAACTATCTTAATGATGCTAATATCAACATTATCAAAACCATGTGCATGAAAATGACCAATTTCCATTTTATTATGAATATCTTTTTGTTTTCAAATTTTTTAGTGTCTGAACGGTGTTGATTAATTCTTAAGTTAATTGTATTAGATGTTTGTCCTATATACTTGAAATTACAAATTTTACAATTCAACATATATATACAATTATAAGTTTTACAAAAAAGAAATTCAGAACTATTATCTAATTGAGCTTCATTAATCATAACACAAGTTTTGCATCTTTTATTGTTACAACTATTGAATTTAAGATTCTCTAAATAATCAATCTTTTCATTATTATTCATTTGCTTCATATTACTTTTGAACTGCAGTGCAGAATTTGAAATAGGGGAAGCCAGTTTATTTTTATAGTTATATTTTGAATTTCAAAAAATCCTGGTTTTATACTTTTATATATATATATATATATATATATATATAGGGTGTCCCGAAAAAAGTGGAACAAGCATTTATTTCCTTAAATATTGCACCTAGAAACATACTTCCAAACAAAGTTTCATCAAATAAGTTAGGAATTTGTGTGAAAACACTTTGGCTTCTGTGGAAGTTGAATATAAAAAGTTGACAAAAAAATTAAATTTTTATATTTTCCCCGTAGAGCAAAATTGTCAATGAGTAAAATGTTCCTCTTGCACTCATCTACGTATAAAATAAGTTGTTTTACTTTTCTACTTTCAAAACTTACAGACATATGTTGATTTTTAAATTTCAAGGGACAAATTTATATGGATATGTTTATTCCAGAAATGCAAATTTATTCAACAAGATAGCTTGATGAAAGATGCCGTACATCGGACCATTTAACCGACACCATACAACGTATGATGCTAACAAATAGCTTTGCAACATACCAGACGAACATTAATGGAGGATCTTTCCATAGATATTACCTCGCGCAGTATGGACTACCATGATCCCAAAGGTTAGAATTGTGGCTGTTAAACATACCTGAACACGTCGTCTCATCAGTGAAGGAGTCATCATCGACCTCCATCACCTGAACTTGCCAATTACAAAATTATTAAATTTTAAAATTTGCTTATTTCGGTCCCTTCTACTTGTATCTTCATTTTTCCCAAATATTTTTGAACAGTCCTGTACGAAGGCGAAAATGAACATTTAAGAATATTATTAAAAGAAAACCCATTATTCTATATCACTACTGATTGTACGAACTCTTTCCCCCAAAATCCAATCAATTCACCGAGGCATCAAAACAAAAATCGCCTTCGATTTAAGCCACTTCACAGCAGCAATAATAGGTTCTTTGGGTTATGATTTAATTGGGTTTGCTTCATTCCGAGAAGGAGATTGTTTATTTTTTCCCTTCTAATTTCTTTAGACGATATAAGGATTGCAGCATTCCGCTATTTCGACATCGAGCCTGTTGACACAGAGCGGATATGCGATAAATTGGGGAACTACAAAGAATGACTGAGATGATTTTAACTTAATTTATTTACCTTCATATTCTTTTACCCACCGTGGACAAAAAAATAAAGACAAATTCAATTTCGTTTTGCGGGTTGCAAGGCATTTTGTTTATTGGATTAAGACGAAAGAATCCTGCGCCTAGGCGGAGACTTCGTAATTAATTTAGGATTCTTTCCTCAATGAAATAGTGAATCTCTGTGGGAAAATGTGTGAGCGATAGTGAAGGATTTAGAATCAGTGAGTGTTGAAAGTCCATCACTTTGTGCTGTACAAATTAACTTTTGAGAAAGTTTATTGAAATCGTATATGTGGTGTTTTGCTTTAAAACATATTTTATATGCAACTTACTTGTGTTCATGAAAAATGTACTGAAACGTAATATACAGGAAATCAAAAGAATATTATAAATTTAATGATATTTTCCAAATAAAATAAGCTTATTCGAAAAATATTATATCATTTGGTGTGAAATTTTGTTTTTATGCGTAGCGACTTACATATTTTTTGATATGTCAAAAATTGTTAAATTTATTTTGAAGTGAGGTATCATGTGGAATTTGCAGCGCTAACAAAATAAAATATTTTCATTGGGCGATTTGTGGTACTTAAGTAAAAGAGTAAAACATCTCATAAGGAAGCAGAGAATGAGAGATTTCTTAGTCTGATAGGAATATTTGTTTATTCAAAGAAAATGTAGAATCCTCTCTATTGGACTCTTTAAACAGAATACTTAGCTTTTGATTTATTATACGAAATATGTAAAAGATAGGAGAAACTAGAGAGACTTGACCCTAATTTTACTTTTTCTTATATTTCTTGAATATTTGAATTTTTATCATCATAAAAAGACTTGTTTTTAAGAAGAGTAAATGTATTTATGTTAAACTGATATATCATTTAA